>PITA01009204.1:0-79240 GCA_004023965.1 Spilogale gracilis | reverse complement strand
CTGTTTTGTGTCACTCTTGGGTTCGTTTCTCCTCTAAAGAACCCCTCTTAGTATTTCTTGTAGTGCTGGCTTGGTGGTTGCATAATCTTTTAGACCTTGGCGGTCTTGGAAGCTCTTCATTTCTCCTTCCATTTTGAAAGTCAACCTTGCTGGATACATTATCCTTGGTTGCATATTTTTGTCATGTAACTTCCTGAATATGTCTTGCCAGCCTTTTCTGGCTTGCCAGGTTACTGTGGAAAGGTCTGACGTTATTCTGATAGTCCTCCCTCTATAGGTAAGGAATCACTTTCTCCTAGCTTCCCTTAAGACATATTCTTTGGTTTTATGATTCAAGAATTTTACTATTATGTGCCTGGAAGTTTTTCTGTTCTCATTGATTTTGGGGGGTGTCCTCTCTGCTTCTAGGACATGAACATTTGTTTCATTCCTCAGATTTGGAAAATTTTCATCCATGATTTGTCCAACAATATTTTCTAGGTTTCTCTCTTTCTCAATTCCTTCAGGGATTCCAATAATTCTGATATTGGAGCGTTTCATGGCATCATTCATTTCCCTTATTCTGTTTTCTTGGGATTTTAGTTGTTTGCTCCAAGACTTCCCTTGCTCCTCCTTCCTATTCCGTGCGTCTTCTAAATCACTGATACGATCTTCAGCTTCACTTACTCTGGCTGTTAGCATATTTAAATTAGATTGCATCTCGTCTAAAGCCTTTCTAACCTCAGCTTTCACTTCTGTTACTATGGCTTCCACTTTGAGACTAATGTTCTTTTCTAAATTGACTATTGCTTGGACTATTGCTGCCCTGAATTCCATATCTTCATATTGTTTATGTTCATTCCCAGTAATTCTGTGGCCGAGGTTGCAGTCTCAGGGTTCTCCTGCTGTTGGGTGTTCCTTCTCCGTGTCATTGTGGCGAGGAGTGGTTGAGGGGGTGTATGACTAAATATATCTGCCACTATCTAGGTGGATTTGTCTTTGGAAGGTTTTGGAGCAACCAGAGTTCACCACTGAAAAGGGAGGGGAAAGAAAAAAGATAACAGAGAGGAGGAAGCAAGAAAAGACACCCCTGCCAGAGCGGGGCCCGGTGATAGGATTTATATGGTACAAAGCTGTTACAGGGTAAAGAAAGGGTTATCAAGGGTGAAAGAAGAGGTCAAAAAGCAAAGCCCAACCTATATGACCCCAAGACCAGTACTTATATAATATAGAAGTAAAGACACTTACACAGGCACATTGACAAACTAGAGTGGGAAGGTGAGGGCCGACATTCCTTGTGGGCAAGGAATGCATTTCAGACGTTGCAGAGTTTATCTTGCTGTTATTGTTGGAGGAGCCCACTTTCAAATGATATAGGAGGATTGGAACTGGTTGTATATAGGGGTAGTATTGAATAGGGATGTGGGATTGACTTGGAGCTTGTATCTACATGTACACCTAAAAGAGAGAATAAAGGAAAGAGGAGAGAAGAAAGGGAGAAACAGAGAGAGCTAACAGGGAAACAAGAGGGAACAACAAAAGCAGAAAATACAGGGGTGTGTTTGAATTTCAGGGTAAAAAAGAGAAAGAAAAAAATAGAAAAAAAATTAAAAAGAATAAAATATATATATATATATATAAAAAAGTAAAAAATGTTATGGGGTGTTGTATTGGGTATCACGTTGTGATAAGAAGGGAGATAAAAATTGAAAGAAGAAAAACCGTGAGAATGCAATTTTAAGCTTAAAGTGGAAGCTTTAAAAGTAAAACTAGAAAAAAGTTTAAAAAAGTAAATGAGGTGGAAAACTTTATCAATGAGTTGTAGAGCTTTTGGTACTTATAGTCAGTGCCAGGAGTTTAATAAATTGCCTTTCCCCCGATTTGGGGTTTTGCATTGGAATGTTGTCCTCCTGAGCTTCTGGCGTGCTTTCTGGGGGTGGGGCGTATTGTTCCCTTTCAGTCCTTCTACCTGGGCTGAGTCTCTCGGCCCCCTTGCTAGAGGCTGGTCTCAATGGTAACCAGATTATCAGGTTACAATTCTCTGGTAGAGGAGCGTTGTTCTTTTGTGTCTTTTTTCAGCAGTTGAGGAAGTCAAGTCAGAGCAGGATGTCTGTGCCCAGACCTCCCTCCCAGAGAGAGCCTCTACACAGAGAGGGGCTCTTTCCAGCCTCCCAGTTGGCAGTCTGTCACAGCCGGGCTGGTGCAGACGTTGTATTGATTTCTGCCCCCGCCCCCGCTTGTCCTTTCACTCCTGCACCTCAAAGCCACAACTCCTTTTGGATCGCGCGACTTTGTCTGCGCCCTGGGACCTGGAGCCTCTCCGGTCCCACGAAAGTCTGTAAAAAACGTCTTCCCTGGGGGGGTCTACATGCGGCCCACGGTGTGGAGAGAAACGGGTAAGAAGGGCAGCGGCGTAGAAATAGAATCCACTCCTGCTGCTTTCCCGGCAGCTGTGGCGGCTCAGGCGGAGGAGGCTGCGCGCCGCGGCCTGCTGGGCAGCGGGAAAAGAAAGAAAAGAAAAGAAAAAAAAATTTTTAAAGTCTCCTTGCCTTGCCCCGGGCTCCGCTGTGTTTCGCTTCTTTCTAGCCCCGATTCAGGCCGTAATCTGGTGTTATTCCTCACTCACAGAGCACTTTCGTTTTGGGGTATTTGTTTTCAATGGTTCAGCTCTGCAGGCTTCCTCCCCCACTCCCCTGTCTCTGGGGGCAAGCCTCCAGACCCTCCAATTTGTTTCTACCTTTTTGCCGATGTTCTTTGTCTCTTGTGGCGGTCCAGAAGTGGGAAATCACATTTCAGGCTGGTTTCATGGGTGTTCACGGTGGTCTTGTAGTGTTTTTTTTTTTTTGCTGGAATTCAGCTCTCTTCAGGGAACTCCCCGAAATGCGGTCACCTGGCCTTCCGCCATCTTGACCCCCTCCCTATGACCCATTTTATATAATTTTTATATAAGTATACCATGAGGTTTAGGCCAAAGTTCACTTTTTAAAAAACCCTATAATAATCTAATTTTTCCAAGATCATTCATTGAAAAAAAAACAAACATTTCCTTATTGAATTGCTTTTGCTACGTTATCCAAAATCTGTTGGCTATATTGGCATGGTTCTATCTCCAGACTGTATTTTGTTCAATTTATCTATGTTTCTATCCCTCTGTCAATACCACAGTCTTGATTATTGTAGTTATACATTTAGTTTTGCCATCAAGTGGTATAAATCCTCCCAACTCTATTCTCCTTTTTAAAAACTGTTTTAGCAATTCTAGTTCCTTTGTTTTTCCATATAAATTTTAGAAACAGCTTGTGTATATTGATAAAACATGCAGTTGAGTTTGTCACAGCAGAGTTATTAAACTTGCAGATCAGTTTGAAGAAAACTGCATCTTTACTATGTTGATTCTTTTAATACATAGATACAGTATTTTTATTTATTTAAATTTTTGATTTCTTCCATTGGTATTTTATAATTTTTACCTTAAAGATCCAATGCATGTTTCCTCTGATCTAAACCTAAGTACTTAGTTTTTCAGCTATTGTAAATGTACTGTGCATTTTAATTTAGTGTTCTAATTATTTATTACTAGCATGTAAAAATATGAAAAACACACAAAAATAAAAGAATACACAGAAAGTATTCTGTGACCTTTTTTCCTGAAACCTTGCTAAAATAAATTATTAACTAAATGACTTGGGGATGATTCTTTCTTTTCTTTTTTCCCTTAGATTACTTGGGATTATTTTTTTAATAATCAGCCATCCACAAGTAGGAACCTTTTATTTCACTGTTTCCAGTTTGCATGATTTTTATTTCTTTTTCCTGTGTTATTGAACTGACTAGAACTCCTAGCACTATGTCAAATAGAAGTGATGAGGGTGTACGTAGTTGCTTTATTCCCAATCTTAATGGGAAAACCTTCAGTCTTCTACCATTAATTTCAATATGAAATGTAAGTTTTTCTTTTTCTTAATAAATATTCTTTATCACCTTGAGACAGTCACCTTGATGGGGTTCCTTTCTATTCCTAGTATGCTGTAAGGCTGTATAATTAATGAGTGATGAATTTTGTCAATTTTTTTTGTCTCAATTCATATGAGTATTTGGTTTTGAATTTCATTTATTTAATATTTATAATATTATTCAGCCTAGCTATTTTAACTTACATGAGTTTAGACAGTTTGTGGTTTTCAAGGAATTACTTCATTTCCTTCAGAGTTATCAAATTTATGTTTGTAGAATGGCTCATAATATTTCTTTATAATCCTTTTAATGTCTCTTGAGTTTATGGTAAAACCCCTTTTTTCTGATATTGTTTATGTTTTCCCAGCCTTTTCCTTGTCAGTCTCAGTAGATGTCTATCAATTTTGTAATCTTTTGAAAGAATCAGTGTTTGATTTTATTAATTTTCTCTATTGTTTTTGTTTTTAATTGCATTGATTTTTGAACTTACTATGATATTTTATCTAACATCTGTCTCTTTTTCTTGTTTCCTGAGAGGGAAGCTTAGACTATTAATTTGAGATACATTTTTTTCCTGATATAAACATCTAGTAATATACATTTTCCTCAAAGCATTTATTTACCTGCATTGTACTGATTTTAAAATGATTTATTTCCCTTTTCCTTAAATTAAATATATATTTTTAAATTTTTGTTGAGAAATCCTCTTGGGTCTACATATGATTTATTAATATATTGCTTAATTTTGCGTTGTTTGAAAACTTTCCTGTCATGTGTCTGGCATTGATTTCTAGTGTGATTCCACTGAGTGCAGGGAACATAATTTATAGAATTATTTTACATTTTAAGGCATATTTCATGACTCAGCACATGGTTGTTCTTGGTGAATATTACATGTGTACCTAAAAAAATGTGTATTCTGTTGTAGTGAGGTCAAATTTTTTATAAATGTTAACTAGATCCTGTTGTCTGATGGTGTTGTTTAGTTCCATATCCTTGATAATTTTCTTTTAGTGGTTCTTTTGATTCCTAATAGAGGTACTGAAGACCCCAACTATAATCATAGATTTGTTTCTCTTTTCAGTCCTGTAAGTTTTTTTAGCTATTTTTTAACTTCTACTTTTAGGTACATGCACAGTTAAGACTATTATGTCTTCTTGGTGAACTGCTTTTTTATTATGATATAATATCTCCTATATACTGGTAATTTCTTAGTTCTGAGATCTACATTTCTGTTATTAATAGTCAATCTTATTTTGGTTTAATTTCAGTTTGAATAACATATCTTTTTCCATTCTTTAGATTTTAACAAATGTGTATCACAAAATTTGAAGTGAGTTGTAGATAGCATGTAACTAGGTCATATTATTTTTATCCATTCTACTAACCTTTCAGTTGGTGTAATTTGGCCATTTAGATTGAATGTAATTATTGATAATTCTGCCACTTTATCATTTGTTTTCTGTTTGTTTTACACTCCTTCTTTCTTCGTGCTGTTCTATGGGTTACTTGAACTTGGTAATTTAATAAATTTAATGTAAATATTAAAATTAATTTAATTTAAATAAATAGTGGTTTAGGTATGGGGTACCTGGGTGGTTCAGTCAGTTAAACATCCATATCTTTTTTTAATTAACATATAATGTATTATTAAACATCCAACTCTTGATTTCAGATCAGGTCATGATCTCAGGGTCTTGAGATGGAGTCCACGTGGGGCATAGAGCCTGCGTAAGGTTCTTTCTTATTCTGTCCTTCTGTCCCTCTCTCCACTCTTACTTTCTCTCAAAAACTTAAAAAATAATGGTTTAGGTATATTTCTTTTAAATTTTTCAATGGGTGCTGAAGGAATTACAATATTAATATGTAACATCTTGTTCTGCTAGTATCAATCTTTTTTTAAAAGATTTTATTTGTTTATTTGACAGAGAGAGATCACAAGTAGGCAGAGAGGCAGGCAGAGAGAGAGGAGGAAGCAAGCTCCCCACTGAGCAGAGAACCTGATGTGGGCCTCAATCCCAGGACCCTGAGATCATGACCTGAGGCGAAGGCAGAGGCTTTAACCCAGGTGCTCTGCTAGTATCAACCTTTGATTGCTTTATCTGAGATATAGAAACTTTCCTTTTAGGTACTATTATCCTCCCCACTTTATGATATCATTTTCTTACGTATTTCCAATATATACATTGAGAACCACATTAGACAATATTATAATCTTTAGTATTAATCACACTGTATTTTTAATTGGAGTAAAATTTACATCACATAATTCACCATCTTTCAGGCATAAAATTCAATGGAATTTAGTGTATTCAAAATGTGTAACCACCACTACCACTTTGTAGATTCAAAATTTTCCTTACCCCAGTAAAATTCTCTATCAATTAAATAAGAACTTTCTATTGTTCCCTCCCTTAACCCCTGGTAACTGCTAATATGCTTTCTGTCTCTATGAATTTGCCTTATATATACCATATACAGAATTCACACAACATGCGATCTTTTGTCTCACTTCTTTCATTTAGCATAATGTTTTGGAGATTCATACACACTGTGGCATGTATCAATACTTCATTCCTTTTTTATGACTGAATAGTATTCCATTGTGTGTATATATCATAATTTGTTCATCCATTCATCCATCTCTGGCTGCCTCTCTGGGCATTTGATTTGTTTCCACCTTTGGGCTCTTATGAAGAATGCTGTTATCAGTATTTGTGTACAAGTTTCTGTGTGGACATATGTCATTTTTCTTGAGTATATACCTAAGAGTGGCATTGCTGGGTAATATGGTATTTCAAAGTTTAACTTTTCAAAGAACTGCCGGACCGTTTTTTACAGCAGTTACACATCACTTGTTATTTTATTTTACTTTTTTAAAAAAGATTTTATTTATTTATTTGACAGAGAGAGATCACAAGTAGGCAGAAAGGCAGGCAGAGAGAGAGAGAGAGAGAGAGAGAGAGAGGAGGAAGCAGGCTCCCTGCTGAGCAGAGAGGCCGATGTGAGTCTCTATCCCAGGACTCTGAGATCATGACCTGAGCTGAAGGCAGAGGCTTTAACCAACTGTGCCACCAGGTCCCCTTATTTTACTTTTTAAAGTAAAAATTTTTGAAAAAATTAAAGCCATTTTAGTGAGTGGGAAATGGTAATCATTGTGGTTTTGACTTGTTGAATACCTCTTCAAGGGCTTGCTAGCCACATGTATATCTTCTTTGGAGAATTGTCCATTCGAATCTGTTGCTCATGTTTTAAATGGGTTGTTTGTCTTTTTGTTGTTGAGTTGAAAGTGTTCTTTACATACTCTGGATAGTAAATCCTTATCAAATAAATGATTTACAAATATATTCTTTCATTCTGTAGGTTATCTTTTCACATTCTTTTTTAAAAAGATTTTATGTATTTATTTGACACAGAGAGAGAGAGCATAAATAGGCAGAGAGGCAGGCAGAGAGAGAGAGGAGGAAGCAGGCTCCCTGCTGAGCAGAGAGCCTGATGTGGGCCTCAATCCCAGGACCCTGGGATCATGACCTGAGCTGCAGGCAGAGGTTTAACCCTCTGAGCCACCCAGGTGCCCCTCACATTCTTGATAATGTCTTTTGATATCTGCATAGAAGTTTTCTTTTTAATTTTTTTCATAGATTAAACAAATAATGCTGAAATTTGTATGGAACCAAAAAAAGCCCCAAATAGCCAGACGAACGTTGAAAAAGGAAACCAAAGCTCTTGGCATCACAATGCTGGACTTCAAGTTCTATTACAAAGCTCTGATAATCACGATAGCAAGGTACTGACACAAAAACAGACACACAGATCAATGGAACAGAATAGAGAACCCAGAAATGGACCCTAAACTCTATGGTCAACTAATCTTTGACAAAGCAGAAAAGAAAATCCAATGGAAAAAGAACAGTCTCTTCAATAAATGGTGCTGGGAAAACTGGATAGCCACATGCAGAAGAATGAAACTGAACCATTCTCGTATACCATACATAAAAATAAATTCAAAATGGATTAAAGACCTAAATATTATACAGGAATCCATCAAAATTCTAGAGGAGAGCTCAGGAAGCAACCTCTTCGGCCTTGGATGCAGTAACTTCTTGCTAGACACATTGCCAAAGGCAAAGGAAACAAAAGCAAAAATGAACTATTGGGACTTCATCAAGATTAAAAGCTTTTGCACAACAAAGGAAACAGTCAACAAAACTAAAAGGAAACCTATGGAATAGGAGCAGATATCTTCAAATGACATATCAGATAAAAGGCTAATATCCAAGATCTATAAAGAAGTTATCAAACTCAACATCCAAAAAAAACAAATAATCCAGTCAAGAAATGGGCAGAATGAACCAGAAATGAACAGACATCTCTCCAAAGAAGACATACAAATGAAAAACAAACAAACAAACATACAAATGGCTAACAGAGGGGCGCCTGGGTGGCTCAGTGGGCTAAAGTCTCTGCCTTCTGCTCAGGTCATGATCCCAGATTCCTGGGATCGAGGCCTGCATCAGGCTCTCTGCTCAGCAGGGAGCCTGCTTTCTCCTCTCTCTCTGCTGCCTCTCTGCCTACTTGTGATCTCTCTCTCTCTGTCAAATAAATAAATAAAATTTTTAAAAAACAAACAAACAAACAAATGGCTAACAGACACATGAAAAAATGCTCAACATCACTCAGTATCAGGAAATAGAAATCAAAACCACAATGAGATACCACCTCACACCAGTTAGAATGGCTAAAATTAATAAGACAGAAAACAAATGGTGAGGATGTGGAGAAAGGGAAACCCTCTCGCACTGTTGGTGGAATTGCAATCTGGTACAGCCACTCTGGAAAATAGTATGGTCATTCCTCAATAAGTTAAAAAGAGTTACCCTATGATCCAGCAATTGCACTACTGGGTATTTACCCCAAAGATCCAGATGTAGTGAAACAAAAGGACACATGTACCCCAATGTTTGTAGTAGCAATGTCCACAATAGCCAAACTGTGCAAGGAACTGAGATGCCCTTCAACAGATAAATGGATAAAGAAGAAGTGGTTCATATATACAATGGAATTTTACTCAGCCACAGAATGGAGAATACCTACCATTTACATAGATATGGATGGAACTGGAGAGTATTATGTTAAGTGAAATAAGTGAATTGGAGAAAGACAATTATCATATGGTTTCACTCATATATGGAATATAAGAAAGAGTGAAGAGGATCATAAGGAAATAGAGGGAAAACTGAATGGGAAGAAATCAGAGTCGGAGAAAAACCATGAGAGACTCTTAACTTTGGAAAGCAAACTGAAGGTTGCAGAAGGGGAGGTAGGTGGGGAAATGAGGTGACTGGGTGATGGCCATTAAAGAAACATGTGATGTGATAAGCACTAAATGTTATATGCAAGTGATGAATTATTGACCACTACATTTGAAACTAATGCTATACTATTTATCGGCTAATTGAATTTAAACTTTGAAAAAGGAGGCAAGAATATACAATGGGGAAAGGACAGTCTCTTCAATAAATGGTACTGGAAAAACTAGACAACCATGTGCAAAAGAATGAAACTGGGTCACTTCTTACATCGTATACAAAAATAAACTTAAAGTGGATGCAAAACTTAAATGTAAGTCCTGAAACCAAAAAACTTGTAGAAGAAAACATAGGCAGTAAACTCTTTGACCATAGTCTTAGGGTTAGTATTTTGGGTCTGTTTCCCTAGACAAAATTAAAATTTAAAAAATGGTACAACATTAAACTAAAAAGCTTATGCATAACAAAAAATAATAAGAAATTTAAAAAATGAAAAGACAACCCACTGAGTGGGAGAAATATCTATCTGCAAATAATCTATCTCATCAGGGTTTAACACTCAAAATATATAAAGAACATTTATAACTTGATAGAAAAAAATAAAAAATACAATTAGAAAATGGGCAGAAGACCTGCATAGACATTTTTCCAAAGAAAACAAAAAGATTGCCAAAAGGCATATGAGACGATATACAACATCATTAATCACCAAGGGAATGCAAATCAAAACCATAATGAGATATCACTTCACACATGTCAGAATAGCTAGAATCAAAAAGGTAATAAATGGCAAGTGTTGGTGGGAACGTGGAGAAGAGTGAACCCTCATGCACTGTTGGTGTGCAAATAAAATGGTGCAGCTACTATGAAAAACAGTATGGAGGCTTCTCAAAAAATTAAAAATAAAAGTACCATAGGACCAGCAATTCCACTTCTAGGTATTTATCAAAAATAATGAAAACACTAATTAAAAAAGACATGCATTCCTATGTTCATCACAGTGGTACTTACAATAGCCAAGATATGGAAGAAACTGATAGATGACTGAATAAGCAAGATATGATACACACACACACACACACAGTGGAATATTACTCAACCATAAAAAGAACTGAATGTTGTCATTTGTGACAACACAGATAGACTTAGTGGGTATTACCCTAAATGAAATAAGTCAGAAAAAGAAATGTCATATGACTTTACTTATGTGCGAAATCTAAAAAAAACAAACATGCAAAAAACCCAAAATGAAACACAAATAGACTCATAGGTACAGATAAGCTGATGGTTGCCAGAGGGGAGAGGGGTAGATGGGATGGATGAAATAGTCGAAGAGGATTAAGAGGTACAATCTTCTAGTTATAAAACAAATAAGGCATTGTTGCGGAAAAATCTGAGGCGACCAGGAAACTCAAGCGGCACATGGAGATAGCTGGGAGAACATAGCTTTATTACACCGGCGGGCTCAGTGGGGTGATTCCAAAAAGACTGAGCACTTGTTAGGGTTAGGGGAGAGTTTTTATGGTTACAGGTAATGGGACGTTTGTGCGGTCTCTCACGGCGGATTGGCCCTCTGCATGCAGGGGTATAAGCTATAGGGAGTACTGGGAGAGTGCTAAATCATCCAGGGAATTTATTTTTCTTTCTCTCTCTGAGCCAAACTGCCCAGCCATTCAGTCTTATCAGGAGTGATGAGGAGGCAAGGCCATTTAACCATTTGGTCTCAGCGAGCAGTGGGGGGGGGGGGGAGCAGGTAAGGCAGGGCAGGGGTCCAGGAGTTTTTCCACCTCACCATAGGGATTTAATGTATGGTATAAGGAATACAGTCAATAATATTATAACAACTGTGTCTGGTGACAGATAGTAACTAGGCTTATTGTGGTGACCATATTGTAATGTATATAAATACTAAATCACTATGTTGTACACCTGAAAATAATACAATACTGTATGGCAATCATTATTTTACTGAAATTAGGAGTTATTTGTAGTTATTATTAATGAAATAAGTAGAATAAAAAATAATAAGTATAAATGTAGAAATAAGTACATAGAACATAGTAGCGTCAACTAATTAAAGCCAGTTCTTAAAAAATGTATGGACACCTAAAGCGGGGAGCACTGGGTGTGGGGAATGGGGACTGAATCTTGAAACACTGGAAAAAAAAACTTTAGTAACAATAAAAAAAAAAAAAATCCAGACCAAAAAAAAAAAAATGTATGGAATACACAATTTTTATAAATATCAATTACAAAAAAAGCACTAGAAATAAGTAATGTTAAGTGAATTTGTCTAAAATATAGGTGTAGAAGAGATTTGATATGAGAACACCATAAATATGTTTTACCAATACCTCAAGGTAACCATATGGTGGACCACGAAGGAGAGGTTCTTCCTATATAAGTTTTTCAGATGAAAAACTCACAAGGAATGATAGAATTGTAGAATTACCATCCCACAGTTTCTAATGGATTAATGGATAAAGGTAATGATCATCAGTTATCTGCCAACATCACTAAAAAAAGACAAACACATGTTCTTTCTAATAGAATTACACAATGTCACCTCTGAGCAACAGAAACCTTATGAATGTTAATCTGATCCAACTTTTACTTCTAACTATTTATGATTATTGATACGAGTGTCACATATATTAAGTTCATTATACTCTTCTCCATATTGTTGAATGGCCTTAATAATTTCTCTAGTGAAAGTGTTTATTATAAATATCATGTCCTTATACCACATTTTCTTTACACATTCAGCTGTTGCCAAACATTTAGGTTGCTTCTACATTCTGGCTATCATGAATAATACTGCAATGAACATGGGGGTGCAAATATCTCTTCAAGATCCTGATTTCAATTCCTTTGCATAAATATCCAGAAGTAGGATTGCACACACTAGAAATTTTGTTAAGAGAGGAGACCAAATTTTTTGTGTTTTTTTTTTTTACCATAATAAACTATATCATGTTTTTAAATTTTAAAGTCCAGGGCGCCTGGGTGACTCAGTTGATTGGGCGACTGCCTTCCACTCAGGTCATGATCCTGGAGTCCTGGGATCAAGTCCTTCATTGGGCTTCCTGTTCATCAGGGAGTCTGCTCCTCCCTCTGACCCTCACCCCTCATGCTCTCTCTCATTCTCTCCCTCTCAAATAAATACATTAAATCTTTAAAAAAAATAATAGATAAATTTTAAAATCCAAGTTAAATGGACTGGTTCCTGGAGAAACATAATGACTAAATTGTTCCAAATAGAAATAGAGAACTCCAGGGGAGGGGAAGATGGCGCAAGGCCAGGTGACCGCATTTTGGAGAGTCTCCTGAAGTGAGCTCAATTCCTGCAAAAAAACACTACAGAAACACTGTGAGCACCCACCCATCACTGTGAAATGTGATATTTCACGCTTCTGGATCACCATGGGAGACAAGGACCATCGGCAAAAAGGTAGAAACAAGTGAGAGCGACCAGAGGCTTACCCCCAGAGACAAGGGGCATGGGGGAGGAAGCCCGCAGAGCTGAAACATTGAAAGCAAATACCCCAGCACGAAAATGCTCTGTGTTTGGGGAATAACAGCAGATTATGGTCTGATTCGGGGCGAGGGATCCGCAGGGAGAGAGAGTGCCCCATGGCTTGAGGGAACTCGGAAGGGCCGGTGGTACAGAGTCTATCTTTCCACTGCTTAAGCCAGAGGAGCAGGGTTTCACAGAGAGAAAGAGTGCCCTGTGTGGCGCAAAGGAACTCAGCGAAACCAGTGGCGCGGAGTCTATTTTTCCGCCGCTCTCTCTCTCTCTCTTTTTTTTCCCCCTTTCCTCCGATGCTTTTCTTTCCTGCTTCTCCCCACCCCGTGGGCCAGACACGGACCCTCCAGGGAAGGCGATTTTGCAGACTTGCATGGGACCTGCGGGACCACAGGTCCCGGGGCACAGACAAGGTCGTGTGACCCAAAATCAGTTGCGGTGTCGAGGTGTTGGAGTGAAACAACAAGCAGGGGCTTGGACAGAAATCAATCCAGCATCTGCACCTGCCTGGCTGTGACAGGCTGCCAACCGGGAGGCGGGAAAGAGTCTCTCTCTGTGTAGAGGCTCTTGCTGGGAAGGAGGTCTGGGCGAAGACATCTTGCTCTGACCTGACTTCCTCAGCAGCTGAAAAAGGCCATAAAAGAACAACCCTCCCCCACCAGAGAACTGTACCCTAACAACCTGGTTACCATGGAGACCAGTCTCTAGCAAGGGGGTGGAGAGACGCAGCCCAGGTAGAAGGGACTGAAAACAGCGCGGAAGGCCCCGCCCCCTGAAGGCAAGCCAGAAGCACAGGAGGACAACACTCAAACTGTAAAACCCCAACATCGAGGGGAAAGGCAATTTATTTACTGCTGGTACTGACTACAAGTACCAAAAGCCCTATACTTTATTGATACAGTTTTCCACCTTATTTGCTTTTTTAACTTTTTTCTATTTCTACTTTTAAAGCTTCCATTTTAAACTTAAAAACGCATTCTCATGATTTTTCTTCTTTTAATTTTTAACTGACTTTTGATCACAACATGATAATACAACACTCCATAACATTTTTTTACCTTGAAATTTTTTTCAAACACATTCCTGTATTTTCTGTTGTTGTTGTTGCCTCTTGTTTCCCTGTTTGTTTTATCTGTTTTTCCCTTTCTTCTTTCCTTTATTTTCTCTTTTACATATACATATAATTATAAGTTTCAAGGTAATCCTACATCCCTATTTAGTACTACTCCTATATACAACCAGTTCTAATCTCCCTATAT
Organism: Spilogale gracilis; assembly: GCA_004023965.1. Taxonomy (NCBI): domain Eukaryota; kingdom Metazoa; phylum Chordata; class Mammalia; order Carnivora; family Mephitidae; genus Spilogale; species Spilogale gracilis. The sequence goes on along the minus strand of PITA01009204.1, from coordinate 65,213 downwards.
CTTTAGAAAGTGGGCTCCTCCAACAATAATAACAAGATAAACTCGGGAACATCTGAAACACATTCCATGCCCACAAGGAGTATCTGCCCTCACCTTACCACTCTAATCTGTCAGTGTTTCTGTGTAATTATTTTTGCTTTTGTATTATATAAATACTGGCCATGGGGGTCATCCAGGTTGGGCTTCGCTTTTTGATCTCTTCATTTACCCTTGATAGCCCTTTTCTTTACCCTGTAAGAGTTTTGTACCATATAAATCCTACCACTGGGCCCCACTCTGGCAGGGGATTCTTTTCTTGCTTCCTTTCTTCCATTTTCTTTTTTCTTTCTCCTTCTTTTTCAGTGGAGAATTCTGGTTGCTCCAAAACCTTCCAGCGACCAATCCATCTAGATAGTGGCTGATATATTTAGCTATACACCCCTTCAACCACTCCTCGCCACAATGATTCGGAGGAGGAACAACCAGCAGAAGACGAACCCTGAGACTGCAACCCCGGTCACAGAATTACTGGAAATGAACATAAACAATATGACAGAAATGGAATTCAGGGCAGCAATCGTCCAAGCAATGGCTAATTTGGAAAAGAACATTAGTCTCAAAGTGGAAGCCATAATAACAGAAGTGAAAGCTGAGGATAGAAAGGCTATTGATGAGATGCAATCTAATTTAAATATGCTAACAGCCAGAGTAAGTGAAGCTGAAGATCGTATCAGTGATTTAAAAGTCAGATGGATTAAGAAGGAGGAACAAGAGAAGTCTTGGAGCCAACAGATAAAATCCCATGAAAAAAGAATAAGGGAAATAAATGATGCCATGAAACACTCCAATATCAGAATTATTGGAATCCCCGAAGGAGTTGAGAGAGAGAGAAGTCTAGAAGATATTGTTGAACAAAGCAAGGATGAAAATTTTCCCGAATCTGGAGAATGAAACAAATGTTAATGTCCTAGAAGCAGAGAGGACACCCCCCAAAATCAATGAGATCAGAAAAACCTCCAGGCACATAATTGTGAAATTTGTGAATTATAAAACCAAAGAATATGTCTTAAGGGCAGCTAGGGGAAAGTGATCCCTTACCTATAGAGGGAGGACTATTAGAATAACGTCAGACCTTTCCACAGAAACCTGGCAAGCCAGAAAGGGCTGGCAAGACATATTCAGGGAATTACATGAAAAAAACATGCAACCAAGGATAATGTATCCAGCAAGGTTCACTTTCAGAATGGAAGGAGAAATAAAAAGCTTCCAGGACTGCCAAAGTCTAAAAGATTATGCAACCACCAAGCCAGCACTACAAGAAATACTAAGAGGGGTTCTATAAAGGAGAAACGAACCCAAGAGTGACACAGAACAGAAATTTACAGAGGTAATCTATAGAAACATGAACTTCACAGGCAACATGATGTCAATACAAACATATCTATCAATAATCACTCTCAATGTGAATGGCCTAAATGCTCCAATAAAAAGACAAAGGGTTGTAGACTGGATAAAACGACAGGACCCATCCATATGCTGTTTACAAGAGACACATCTTGAATCTAAAGACACTTCCAGATTGAAACTGAGGGGATGGAGGACCATCTTTCATGCCAACGGACCCCAAAAGAAAGCAGGGGTAGCGATTCTCATATCAGACAATTTGGATTTTAGTCTAAAGACTGTAGACAGAGACACAGAAGGACACTACATCATTCTTAAAGGGTCTATACATCAAGAAGATCTAACAATTATAAATACTTATGCCCCCAACATGAGAGCAGCGAACTACATAAGCCAACTATTAAACAAAATAAAGAATCATATTGATACAAATACATTAATTGTAGGAGATCTTAACACACCACTCTCAGCAATGGACAGATCATCTAAACAGAAAATCAACAAAGAATCAAGAGCCTTGAATGATACATTGGACCAGATGGATCTCATCGATATATTCAGAACATTCCACCCTAAAACAGCAGAATACTTATTCTTCTCGAGTGCACAAGGAACTTTCTCCAGAACAGACCACATACTAGGTCACAAATCAGGGCTCAACCGATACCAGAAGATTGAAATGATTCCCTGCATATTCTCTGATCACAATGCCGTAAGACTGGAACTCAATCACCATAAAAAGTTCAGAAGAAAATCAAACACTTGGAAGCTAAAGACAATCCTGCTCAAGAATCTGTGGATCAACCAAGAAATCAAAGAAGAACTGAAACACTTCATGGAAACCAATGAGAATGAAGATACATCAATCAAAAACCTGTGGGATACAGCAAAGGCAGTCCCAAGGAGGAAATTCATAGCCATCCAAGCCTCACTCAAAAAAATTGAAAAATTCCAAATACATCAACTCTCATTACATCTTAAAGAACTGGAAAATCGACAAATAATTAAACCAACCCCTCACACAAGATGGGAAATAATAAGGATTAGAGCAGAGATGAATGAATCAGAAACTAGAGATACAGTAGAACGCATCAACAAAACTAGAAGCTGGTTCTTTGGAAGAATCAATAAGATCGATAAACCACTGGCCAAACTAATCCAAAAGAAAAGGGAGAAGACCCAAATTAACAAAATCATGAATGAAAGGGGAGAGGTCACGACTAACACCAAGGAAATAGAAACAATCATCAAAAATTACTATCAACAATTGTATGCCAATATGTTTAACAATCTAGAAGAGATGGATACATTCCTAGAAACCTATAAGCTCCCAAGACTGAAACAGGAAGACACTGACAATTTGAATAGACCTATATCTAGTAACAAGATTGAAGCAGTGATCAAAAACCTCCCCAAAAACAAGAGTCCAGGCCCAGACGGATTCCCTGGGGAATTCTAACAAACACTCAAAGAAGAAATAACACCTATTCTGAAGCTCTTTCAAAAAATAGAAATGGAAGGAAAACTTCCAGACTCTTTCTATGAAGCCAGCATCACTCTAATCCCCAAACCAGACAAAGATCCCATCAAAAAGGAGAACTTCAGACCAATATCACTGATGAATACGGATGCCAAGATCCTCAACAAGATCCTTGCTAACAGGATCCAACAATACATTAAAAAGATTATCCACCATGACCAGGTGGGTTTTATCCCCAGGATGCAAGGGTGGTTCAATACTCACAAAAAATCAACGTGATAGAACAAATCAATAAGAGAAGAGAGAAGAACCACTTGGTACTCTCAATTGATGAAGAAAAGGCATTTGACAAAATACAATATCCGTTCCTGATCAAAGAAAGTATTCTCTCCAAAGTATAGGGATAGAGGGAACATTTCTCAACCTCATAAAATCTACCTACGAAAAACCCACAGCGAATATCATTCTCAACAGGGAAAAACTGACAGCCTTTCCTCTGAGATCAGGAACAAGACAAGGATGCCCACTCTCACCACTACTGTTCAACATAGTATTAGAAGTCCTAGCAACAGCAATCAGACAACAGAAAGAAATAAAAGGTATCCAGCTTGGCATAGAGGAAGTCAAACTCTCTCTCTTTGCAGATGACATGATACTCTACGTGGAAAACCCAAAAGACTCTACCCCCAAACTACTAGAACTCATACAACAATTCAGTAATGTGGCAGGATACAAAATCAATGCAGAAAAATCAGTTGCATTCTTATACACTAACAATGAAAAAATAGAAAGGGAAATCAGAGAATCGATTCCGTTTACTATAGCACCAAAAACTATAAGATACTTAGGAATAAACCTAACCAAAGAAGTCAAGGATCTGTACTCGAGGAACTACAGAACACTCATGAAAGAAACTGAAGAAGACACAAAAAGATGGAAGAGCATTCCATGCTCATGGATCGGAAGAATAAACATTGTCAAAATGTCTATACTGCCCAGAGCAGTCTATACTTTCAATGCCATTCCGATCAAAATTCCACCAACATTCTTCAAAGCATTGGAACAAACAATCCTAAAATTTATATGGAACCAAAAAAGACCCCGAATCGCCAAGGAATTGCTGAAGAAGAAAGGCAAAGCTGGGGGCATCTCATTACCTGACTTCACGCTTTATTACAAAGCTGTGATTACCAAGACAGTGTGGTACTGGCACAAAAACAGAGAAATAGACCAATGGAACAGAGTGGAGAGTCCAGATATGGACCCACAAATCTATGGGCAAATCATCTTTAACAAAGCAGGAAAAAATATCCAGTGGAAAAAAAGACAGTCTCTTCAATAAATGGTGCCAGGAAAATTGGACAGCTACATATAGAAGAATGAAACTAGACCATTCGCTTACACCACACACAAAGGCAAACTCGAAATGGATGAAAGACCTCAACATGAGGCAGGAGTCCATCAAAATCCTGGAAAAGAATATAGGCAGTAACCTCTTTGACATTCAGCCACAGCAACTTCTTTCAAGACATGTCTCCAAAGGCAAAGGAGAAAAAAGTGAAAATGAACTTCTGGGACTTCATCAAAATAAAAAGCTTCTGTACAGCAAAGGAAACAGTCAACAAAACAAAGAGGCAACTCACAGAATGATAGAGGATATTTGCAAATGACACTATAGACGAAGGGCTGGTATCCAAGATTTATAAAGGACTACTCAAACTCAACACCCAAAAAGAAGATGAACACATCAAAAAATGGGCAAGAGACATGAAGAGGCACTTCTCCATGGAAGATATACAAATGGCTAACAGACACATGAAAAAATGTTCAGCGTCACTAGCTATCAGGGAAATTCAAATCAAAACCACACTGAGATACCATCCTACACCAGTCAGAATGGCCAAAATTAAGAAGACAGGAAACAACAAGTGTTGGATAGGCTGTTGAGAAAGGGGAACTCCCTTACACTGTTGGTGGTAATGCAAGCTGGTGCAGCCGCTTTGGAAAACAGTGTGGAGATTCCTCAAAAAATTAAAAATAGAGCTACCCTATGACCCTGCAATTGCACTACTGGGCATTTACCCCAAAGATACAGATGTAGTGTAAAGAAGGGGGCCAAATGTACCCCAATGTTCATTGCAACAATGGCCACAATCGCCAAACTGTGGAAAGAGCCAAGATGCCCATCAACAGATGAATGGATCAAGAAGATGTGGTACATATATACAATGGAATACTACGCCTCCATCAGAAAGGATGAATATTCGGGGCGCCTGGGTGGCTCAGTTGGTTAAGTGACTGCCTTCGGCTCAGGTCATGATCCCGGAGACCTGGGATCAAGTCCCACATCGGGCTCCCTGCTCGGCAGGGGGCCTGCTTCTCCCTCTCTCACTCCCCCTGCTTGTGTTCCCCCTCTGGCTGTGTTTCTCTCTGTCAAATAAATAAAATCTTTAAAAAAAAAAGAAAGGATGAATATCCAACTTTTGTAGCAACATGGACTGGATTGGAAGAGATTATGCTGAGTGAAATAAGCCAAGTAAAGATAGTCAAGTATCACATGGTTTCACTTACTTGCGGTGCGTAATGGGTAACCTAAAGGACTGTAGGAGAAGGAAAGTAAATGGGAAGTAGGGTAATCCAGGGAGAGAAATGAAACAACAGAGACTTTGGACACAGAAACAAAGTGAGGGACTTGGAGGTAAGGGGATGGGGGGATAGGAGAGCCTGGTGGTGGTACTGAGGGCACCTATTGCATGGAGCACTGGCTGTGGGGAATGGAGAATGAATCTTGGAACACTAGAAAAAAAATTAATTAACAATATAAAAAAGAAATAGAAAACTCCAGTCAAATAATACAAACTGAAAGTCTAGTCTATGTTCCAGCCCCCTTCAAATATTCCAAAACCAGTCAGATTTGGAATCTAGCTGCACCACATGGTCAGGGAAAACTAATGGCCATCTTACATAAAGTCTTTCAAATCATACAAAAAATAGCAAATTAGCAAACTCATTTTAACAGGTGTGCTGACCTTGATACAAAGACCAGATAAAGATACCCAAAGAAAAAAAATCACTTGACTCAACCTCAGTCATGTAGAGACATCTATCCTAAATAAATTTATAACATATTCAATATGGTAGTTTAATAAGCTACTATAGAATAGTAGAATAAACAGGCTGAGTTCAAGAAATGCAAAGATATTAAAATATTAGAAAGAACTGCCAATTGGAATGTCTCTACATTAATAGGTTTGAGGAAAAAAATGCATTTGATCATAAAAAGCCTTTGAAAAAATGTTTATCACCAATTCAAGGTAAAAAGTTTTAGCAAAATAGCATCTGAAGAGAATTTTATTTCCTAAAATCTATAGCAAGCTATACATAAATGTGAAACGTTAGAAGCATTCCCATCAAAGAGAGGACAAAGATGTAGATGTTATGGTACTGTATCTCTTGTTTAAAGGTGGACTGAAGTATATAAGAGGAATAATAGTAGTAAAATAAATAAGAAAAAGGAATATTGAAATGATTGAGATAATTAATGGTGACAATACGATCCTTAATTAGAAAATCCAAAGGAAAAAAAAGAAAATCCAAAGGAATCAGTGCACAAAATATTCAAATATTCAAATGAATAAGATACTCCTTGTATAAAAGATTACCAAAATTGGGTGCCTAGCCACATAAAATCAATAATTAATTAAGATAATTAATAGAAAATATCCTCAAAACAACCGTAGCAATATCCAAAACTTACCTAAAAGGAAATCTAACAAAAATGTACACAATATTTTTGGAGGAAACTATAAATATGCACTGATATACTTATAGAAAAAGTCCCAAATAAGTAGTAGAGCACACTATGTTTATTCATGGGAAAAAGAATATGGTAAATATGTCAATTCTCCTTAAATTATTTACAGATTTAACTACAGACTGCTATGGACCAAATTGTGCCATTTTCCCCAACATGACTGTATTTGGAAACACTTTAGGAAGGTTAGTAAGGTTAAACAATAAAGGTGAGGCCCTAATCTAATAAAGCCGATATTCTTATAAGAGGAAGAGACACCAGTGATAATTCTCTCTCTGTGCATTTTGAGGAAAGTCCGTGTGAGGACATAGCAAGAAGGTGCCCAAATGCAAAACCAGGAAGAGAGCTCTTACTAAAAACTGAATCTGTCCTCACCTCTATCTAGAACTACTTGCCTTTAAAACTTTGAGAAAATTTCAAAGATTTTATTTATTTGACATAAAGAGTGAGTGAGAGGGAGAGTACAAGCAGGGGAAGAGGTAGAGGGAGAGAAAGAAGCAGGCTCCCCACTGAGCAGAAAGCCTGATGCGGGCCTCGATCCCAGCACCTTGAGATCCTGACCTGAGGTGAAGGCAGAGGCTTAACTGACTGAGCCACCCAAGCACCCCAAGAAAATGAATTTTTGTTGTTAAGGCACCCAGTCTATGGTAGTTCATTATGGCAGCCTGCGCATGCTATTACACTGCCTCACATACAGCTTCCAAGATGATACCAGACTCCTGAAATCAACCCTAGAGAAACTATAAAAGGGAGAATGAAAGAATAGTCTAGCAACAGCAAAACAACATAGATGAGAAATTCCTGAGATAGACTGTCTGTGTTGAACTAGAAACTGTATGTGAGCAGATGGGGGCATGCTCTGACGTTGGAACTGGTTTGTAACTACAAAACAAGGCTGGTCAGAGGAAAGGGTTTAAGTTGAGCCTTTGATTCTTCCAGGGTGTCCCGGGATAATGAATTTCTTCTGCTTTAGTGAAGGGAACTATGGCTGTTTTTCTGAGGCTGAATGGCCAGGACCATGGGGTTAACATTAGGACAGCATCAAAGTTTGGGGTTGTTTGAAATAGTATGAGTCCAGAGGCTGTACAATAACCATCTGAAACCTCTTTAAAGGGTAGGTATGGGCCCTTAAAAATATTATAATAAAATATAATGAATAAAAAAATGAATCACACTTAACAAGGGTAGGTATTCTTTCATTAAAAAATGCATACATACATATACTTGTTAAAGATGCAAATATATTTCTTATTAGGAATGAGGGTGAAAAATAAAATAAAAGTTACTGCACTAAACTGAGCAGTGTTAGACAATGAGGAAAGAACGGAGTCTCACAAAATCAAGCAGCTCAATCTCTTCCTTAGAAACCAGATCTTTTAAAGTAGACACTATGGGCCATTAATGGTATTTTTTCCTTTTACATCCTACTACCCATCCTAGGTTACTGCCTTACACCACAACTTCCCCATCTCTTATATAACCTGGGACATACCAATTTTCTGCAAGGTTTGCATCAGGAAAACAACTTGGAGCTTTCAGGGATTTGGTATTTTCCAGGAAGGCTTTAAAGAACCAGCCAAGAGGAGGACACCTTACTCCCTGCCTCCACCCTGAGGACAGAAAGGACAACACACCCCAGAACAGAGAAGCCCGCACACAACCCCACCCCTACTTTCACCGCTGGGAAGCATAGAGCAGAGCTGTCAGCATGAGGTACTGACTGACTTCCACCTCCAGGGTCTCAGGTCTGAGGAGGGCAGCTTCAGGTCTGCAGAAGAGACAGACAGGCAATGCTGAGACTCAAGGTGAAGATCTTTACTTAGAACTGCGTTAACATGTCCCCCTCCCAGAACAAAGGAAACCTTACAGAATTCTGCCCCGATCCGTCCCCGCGCTAAGAAGCCGGGGGCTGGCTGTTAGGCCCAACGCCCCCTCAATTCCGTCTGAGGGTCTCAAGAGAATGAAGACTTTGATCTGTGGCTGGTAGACTCGGATCAACAGAGTGAAACAGCCCAGACCTTCTTCGGAGTCACGGAGAAGACCCTGAGTGAGGACTGAGGGTATTCTCAACCCCGCACAATCCCTACCCCTGCACTCCACTCTGGGAGGCCCCGGGCCGGGCTGTCAAACTCTGGGAGGTGGCGGTCTTGGTCTAATCGGAGCGGGCACATGAGTGAGCACTGAAAACCCTAATCATCCAGGACCATGGGGATCCCATAAAACCCTGCTCCCATTGTCAGCTCTGGAAGGCTGCAGCAGGAGCGCCCAACTAAGGCTTTTCCTACTTGCTCTGCAAGAATCTCTGGGCAGTAAGGTCATTGGTGTAAGGAGTTTAGCTTCGGAGCTGCAGGGGTGGGAGGTGGTGCTGCCACCTGTTGACAGGCTGATCCTAAATGTGAACTGAGAGAATTCACCTCAAAACAGAGGGAACCACATAGAGCCTATAACTTGCCAGCCTTTGCTCTCAGCCCCAAGTTCACTCAGACAGGGCTGGAAGCTGCAGCCCGAGGCACACTCTAACTTCTTCTGCAAGGTTCTTGGGGGACAGAATGATTAGAAAAGGAGCCCTGTGGGATCTTAGAGCAGTGCTCTCATGGAAGCCCGTAAAAGCGGCTTTGGTTAAAGACAAGGTGGAATGTCCCTGCTGAAGGTGCAGAGACTATCTCATTCTCCCCCCTCCAGGTGCCCTCATTGCCTGCCCTCCTGCCCACACTACTGTCTACTGCCTCTAACCAGTGTCATCATGCCTCGGGGGCAGAAAAGTAAGCTCCGTGCCCGTGAGAAACATCGTCAGGCCCGGAGTGAAGCTCAGGGTATCCAGGATGCTCAGGCCACTGCAGCAGCTGAAGAACAGCCCCTCACTTCCCCCTTTCCTCCTTTTGGTGGTAATGCTCAGAGCTCCTCAGCTGCTGGGTCAGGTAGAAAATCCCAGGGGTCCCATAGAGCCCCACCCCATCCTACTACTCCTGCAGGTGTTTCACACACAGAGTGTGATGAAGGTGCCAAGAACCAAGATGAGGAAAGATCAAGCACCTCTCAGGCACAACCCAGTACTGATCGTTACCATAGAACCCTGCTGGATGACAAAGCAATTCTTTTGGTACAATTCCTGCTGCGCAAGTATAACATGAGGGAGCCCATAACAAAGGAAGACATGATGAAGAATGTCATCAAGAAGCACAAGGAGCACTTTCATGAGATCCTCAGGAAAGCCTCTGAGCTAATGGTGCTGGCCTTTGGCATTGATCTGAAGGAAATCAACCCTACCAGGCACTGCTATGCCCTCGTCAGCAAATTTCAGCGCACATGTGATGACAGGCTGAGAGGTGAAGAGATCATGCCCAAGACAGGCCTCTTGATGACTATCCTTTGTGTGATCTTCATGAAGGGCAACTGTGCCACTGAAGAGGATATCTGGGAAGTACTTAATGTGATGGGGATATTTGCTGAAAGGAAGCACTTCATGTATGGGAATCCCAAAAAGCTCATCACCCAAGATTTAGTGCAGGAAAGGTATCTGCAGTACCAGCAGGTGGCCAACAGTGATCCTCCACACTATGAGTTCCGGTGGGGCCCAAGAGCCCATGCTGAGACCAGCAAGATGAAAGTCCTTGAGTTCTTGGCCAAGATCCACGATACAGTCCCCAGTGCCTTCCCATTCTGGTATGAAGAAGCTTTACAAGATGAGGAAGAGCGAGCTCGAGCCAGATCTGTAGCTCTGCTTCGTACTGGTGCCCTGGCCAATGTGCGCCCCAGGGCCAGCTGTGGCAGCTTCTCCCACCTGTAGTGGAACCTGAAGCATTTTCCTCACTTTGTGTTTGAAGTAGTGTGAGGGCTTATTAGGTAGTGCTAGAGGGAACATAGTGCATATCATACGTTCTACATGAATAACTTATAAATTTGTCTTTTGTTGTTCAAAGTTTTCAAATGTTTCTTTTAAAAAGTTTAATTACCTTCACAATTTAAGTATGAATGATATTATTTACATATTTATGAGGTTTAAGAGTAAGACTTGTGTTATTTTATCAAACTGGGTAACTTCCATCTTATTTAGTGATCTGGGACAAGAGAACATAGCATTGGAATAGCTATTTCCTTAGAAATGTGAAAGAAATCAGCAACAAAATAGCTGGGATCAAAACATAGAGAAAAAAGTAAAAGATAGTCAATTTTTGGTTTTTCCTTATTCTTTGTCTTCTGCTGTTCTGTAAAATAAAAGTTATATACTGAAACTGCTTCATTTATTCAAGAATGTAAGAGAAAATAAATCATAATAAATTGCTTACTGGCTTTTTTTTCTTAATTCCTCAAACATTAATTGAGCATCTATCTTCTCTCTGGAATGCTCCATGGTAGGATGGGGGATGGTGGGAAAAAGAAGACCAAACCACTGCCCAAAAAAAGGAAGATGGTGAGATACACTCTAAGACAAAAAAAAAAAAATGCAAAGAAGGATTAGATGGGAAAAGAGGAGGAGGTCCAGATGAGGGCAGTTAAGTGGTCAAGTGTAAATGTCCTGAGGCAAGACAATTTGGGGCCTTCTATAGGCTGTACTCAGCTGAGCCACATGGCTCCTTAGAGCTCCCTCAGGTCCTCCATTGGGTAAGCAGGGGAAAAAAAAAGGTGCTTTTAGAATAGGAGTATATAGGGTGCCTAGATGGCTCAGTCGTTAAGCGTCTGCCTTTGGCTCAGATCAGTATCTCCATTTTATAGAACAGGAAACAGAAGCACAAGATCATACAACTAACTGCTTTTAGCAGCGACTTTGGGATCATGGATAAACCAGATGCAAATCTCTACCTGGGGAGGGATTGTAGCTGCCCCATGCTCTGGTCCCAACATAGGTGAAGAGATGGCACAAAGTAGGTATTTTATCCATATTATCACCGGAGAGTTCCTCATAAATAAGGGTAATACTTCCTTGAGGCTAGATGTCAAGAAAACACTGGGCTGTCGTCACTCTTTGCTGTGGGCTGGGAGAAAGAGAGCTGGCTCGGCTCCATTCAAAGGGCATTTAATGAGGCTATCTTGAGTAAAAACTATAAAGGAGTGTTTGATTTTGGCAGGGGTTAAATGAATGAAAATAGGGGTGATTTGGAGCAAAAGGCAGCTGGGAGGGAGGGAAAGTTGGTTCTTGACACACATTTTAGGAGCTTTGAGTTGTATCCAGATGGGGAAGATTCCCCAACATCCAAATTAAATAATATATGCTCTAAGTGGAATGATTTACTAAGGTATTTTTTCTTGCTAAGCACAATTTTTGGCTGACTTGATGTACAGTATCTACAGCACTGAATAGTTTCAGACATCTCCTAAAACAACACAACAAAATAAAAATCAAAAATTTCAGCTGGAAATTTGGTAGTATCCAGGGTCAAAAAAGTCATAGCAATAATGGTCATTCTTTGAATTTTCAGTGCACACCACCCACTGTGCCACGTGCTTCAATACATTGTACACATTCCAACAGTCCTAGAAGACAGGGCTTGGTAATGTGTTGAGTTCACACAATATGTGACAGGCCTGGGACTGAAGCTATAGTCTGATTACAATGGAGCCCACACTGTTTCACCCCTCCCAGCATGAGATCAACCTCATGTCTCTTAATTACTTTCTCTTCTCACTATTCCATGATGGCTCTCAAGCAATGAAAGAAGGATCCTGTGGCCACAGTACTAAAGCAGGCCTAAAGAAGGAAGGTACAAATGAAAATCAAGCACAAGTCAGGGGTTGTCTGTGGGGTTCATTTTCCTAGGACCCTTCGGTCCCTCACTTCAGGGTCCCTTGAAAGCTGGCTCTGCCCTGGGCTCAGCACTTGTGTCCAGTCCTGGAACTTTCCTGAATGACAGCTCCTTCCCCTGGGACTTCCTCAGTGGCCCTCATGACCAAACTGAGATCTAACCTTCATGCTAGCTCTCCTCTTTGTCCTCTTCTGGAGGCAGCACCTGTCCCCTGCCTTCTCCGGACTTAGAGCATTCCAATTCCCTGCATCTCCCATCCCTCCTCCAGACTTCCCTCTGACAGCAATTGCCCTTCTGAGTAACTCTGACAGTGAGGTTTAGACACCTCCTCATCTCCCCTAGGTGCCTCCATCACATTCTCAAAGTGTTTTCAAATCTGCTGCTGACTAGAGTCTGATTTAGCACAGAGCCTAGTGTTCCTTGGGATATAACACTGAAGTTAGAGAGGAGGTTTTAGAAACCGCTGTGACACTTGTAGTACAGTTTTAATGGGTTGAATTATTTGAGATTGGTCACTGACCACATTCAACCACAAGTGACTTTACCTTGTTGGTCAAAACCAAAGCCTCCTCCATTAAGTAGTAGATGAGAAAAAGTTCATGGAAATCATTTTGTAAACAAACATGTACATATACAGAATTCCTAAAAACCCAGGAGTCCTTCTAGTAGATGGAAAATCGTTCCATGGCAGCTGTGCTATCCTTGATAAAGTCATCATTTTTCTACTGACTCTTGGCTTTAGGCAGTAGTGCAAATACTCTCATTGCTCCCAAATTCTAACAATATGGATAAACAACAATTCTTCTTCTTTACTACATCCCTCCAAAATTCACCCCTCTTTTCAGAAGTAACCACAATTAAAAATTTGTGTGTTATTTTAAAATTTGTTCTAGACTTTTCCTTGTATAGGTATGCTATAAAATACATTGTGAGTTTTTAAAATACATAATAACAGTGTATATATTGTTTTTCCTCTTGCCGTTGTCACTGACTGAAATGAATGCTGGATCTTTCCATGAGATCAGATATAGGTACACCTCACATGTTTAACTTCTCCAGTATTCTAAACTGCATATGTGCTATATTTAACTTAACCATTTTATTCTTTATAGACACATAAATTGTTTCACATACATTGCTATGATTACTAGAAATGATATTAATATCACTGAGCACTAATTCTTGGGCAAATACACATGTTATCTTAAAGGAAAGACATAGCACGTTGTCAACTGTATTAAAGTGGAAAAAAGTGATGACTATAAATTTTTATAAATATTGCTGAAATTTTGTTCTAATAAAGCTGGGCTGATTCATTTTTCTCACCTTTAATGCATGTCAATAATTTATACTCTCACAGTGATATATTTTATCAACTTTTTAAATTTTGGTCAAACTTTTGGGTAAAAATGTATTGTCTCATGTTTATTTTAATTCCTCTCTTTTTTAAGCAGGTTGAGCAGAAAATTAACTTAATCTCTCATCCGTAGAAAGTGGGATTTCTTCAGTGATGCCTTGAATACCAGAATTCCTCTGGGCATGCTTTAAAATTTTGAAATGTCAATAAGCTTTTTCCCTTTACTTTTAGGAAGAAAGATTTGATCAGAGTGATCAGATGCCAGGGAATGTGTCCAGACAGAACACCCTCATCTAGTGAGGGATATCGGGATGATTTGGGGAGAGTGCAATAACCAGAGTACATGCAAGGGACCATGAAGTCCAGAGAGCACAGATCTCTGAAGGCCAGGACTCCATGACATAATCTGTATCTAAACTGTTATACAGTGGTTGCAAACATTTTAGACATAGGACCTCTTATTCCAATTTAAACCTTTCCCAGAAATCCAATTCATGATTTGAAGACAGAAAAATGTATGTGCAAAAGGGACTGTATGCCCACTGTCCCACATACCCCTTCATCCCTCTCAGGGCCATAGGCCCTGAAACTCAAACAGCTTTGGGGTTTACTAAGTACTGGTAGGAAATCTGGGTGCTAGAAAACCCTTCTAGGATTCTTTTGGGTCCTGCTTTAAACTTTTTTAGTTAGGACCAAAGTAGTATTTAGCATTTGCCTCACTACTGAGGCAAAACACTTCTGAGTACTCTATTGATGGCTTATGAATTCTGTGGTTTTCCACTCTGAATGATGGGAACAGGAGCTACTGTGAGTGCTGTGTGAGCACTGGGACTTATGTGGCTCTCATATCTCTGGTACTTCATATTGTGGATTCTAGACACTTTGGCCTCTCCTAATTCCAAACTCCACCTTTTCAACTCAGGGACATTGCAAGCTCTCCCTGAATTTCCATAGCTTACACTAAGGCCTGAAAATTCTCTTAAGGTAGTAAGGTGGGGCAATCACAGGGCTCACTTCTTGTGTTTCCCAAATCTCAGTGATCATTTTTCTTCATTTTCACCTTTTTTTTTGTTTTTGTTGTTCTTGTTGTTGTTTCTGGCAGGAGGGTAAATAAAGTCCTTGCTACTAGTTCTGATAGGAAGCAGAATGTGGCCCTTTAAAAGGTTCATGTAAGTGGAACCATATAGTATGTTCTCTTTTGTGTCTGACTCTTTTCACTTAGCGTGTTTTTGAGTTTTGTCCATGCTGTAGCAGGTAAAAGAGGTTTTTTTCTTTCCTTATGAGTAATATTTCTTTATTGAGTAGTATTCCATGGGATAAATATTCCAAAATTTGTCTATACATTTATGAAGAGATAGTAATTTGGGTTGTTTTCAGTTTCATAATAGAATAGATGTATTATGAACATTCACATACAAGTCTTTTTTTGTAGATATGTTTACAATTCTCTTGGATTAATTTTTACAAGTGGAATTCCTGGGCCATAAGGGAGATGTATGTTTAATTTTATGAAAGACTACTAGAACAATTTCCAAAGTGACTGTAATATTTTGCACTCAAACAAACAATGGACATGTGTTTTTGAGTACTTCACATCTTCATTAATATTTTATGACATCAATCCTTTTATTTTTAGCCATTCGAGTGGATAGATGGTCTTGTCTTATTGTAGTTTTAATTTCAATGTTCCCGATGTGCTTGAATAATTTTTCAAGGGCTTATATTGGCCATTTAATTATCTTCCTTTTTGCCTGTACAAGTTTTTTGCCCATTTTTATTAGTTGTTTTTATTATTGAGTTTTTGAAGTTGCTTACATATTCTGGATATAAGTCCTTTGTCAAATATATGTGTTGTCCATAACTTATGCAGTTGTGGGCTTGCTTATGCATTAATTTCCTTAATGATACCTTTTGTTTAGCAGATTTTTTATTTTGTTTAATTTTGCTTTATCTTTTTTTCTCTTATTGTTAGTATTTTCTGACTTTTGTCTAAACATTCTTTGGCTACTTCCAGCCCATGAAGATATTCTATGTTGTCTTCTGAGGCTTTTAAAAAAAGTTTTAATTTTAATTCCAGTTAGTTAACATACAGTGTTATATTAGTTTCAGGTGGACAATATGGTGATTTAACATTTCCATACATCATCCTGTGCTTATCACAAGTATACTCCTTAATCCCCATCATCTATTTAACCTATCTTTCCACCCACCTCCCCTCTGATACTATCAGTTTATTCTCTACAGTTAAGAACCTGTTTTTTGGTTTGCCTTTCTGCCTTTTTACCCCTTTGCTCTTTGTTTTGTTTCTTAAATTACACATATGAGTGAAATCATATGGTATTTGTCATAGAAACTTTAATTTTACCTGTAAGTTTTAGGCTTATGATCTAACACAAATTAATTTTTTTGGGGTTGAGTTAGGTAGTGGCCAAGGTTTGTGTTCACCCAGTTGTTCCAATACTATTTATTGAAAGGATTTTCATTTCCCCATTAAGTTTATTTGTCACACTAATTGATCTTACAAATGTGATTCTATTTCTGGATTTTCCATTCTGTTTCACTGATCTCATTGCCAGTCTTTAGGACAATCACAGACTTCCCTACTGAATCTTTATCATAACTATTAAAGCCAAACAGTGTAAGTACAATAACTTTGTTTTCCTTCTTCAAGAGTTATTGGCTAATATATTTCCTTTTACTTTCCATATAAATTTGAAATCAGCTTGTTGATTTTTATGAAAATAAGCTGTAATTCTAATAAGAAATATTTTGAATCTATAGATTATTTCGTTTCTTCTTTTAGATTCATTTTCTCTATTGAAATATTTAGTTGTTCCTTAAATATATTTGTGTTTTCTTTGGGTGCCCAGATGGCTCAGTCATTAAGCATGTGCTTTTGTTCGGCTCAGGTCATGGTCCCAGGGTCCTGGGAAAGAGTCTTGATCAGGCTCCGTGCTCTGCGGGAAGCATGCTTCTCCCTCTCCCATTCTCTCTGCTTCTGTTCCCTCTCTCGCTGTCTTTCCCTCTGTCAAATAAATAAATAAAATCTTAATATATATATTTATTTCATTTATATATATCCCTGGTAGTTGCTCTTTGCTCAGCCTCACAGGGTCCTGCCTTTCATATGAGCAGCTTAGTGTTCAGTGAAAGACTGAAGGGGGTCTTCTATACATTTCTGGAGCATTAACCAAACTCTATTATCTCCAACAACTTGCCCTGCAAATTTCAGCAGCCTTACTATTCTCAAACCCTGATTACTGTCCCCAGTTCAATAAGGCCACTGTACTCTGTTTCAGCTTATCCTCCTGGCACCACAGTCTAGACATTGCCTCCAAGGAGAAATACAGGATAATTTGGGTAATCTACCTCATTCATATTCCTACTTTCAGGGATCATAATTTTGCAGTGTTTTCCAGTCACTTTATATATTCTTCCTGTTTCAAAAGTTGTTTACAGCAATACAAGTGGAATTTCTCCTGAATTTTTTATAATGGCAATTTATTTATTTACTTACTTATTTTCTTATTTATTTAAATATTTTGTGTTATGTTCAGTTAGCCACTGTATAATGGCAATTTACAAAAAATTAATTTCAAACTACTTTTAGACTTACAGAAAAGCCACATAGTACAAAGAGTTTCAATATATCCCTCTTTCAGCCTCCTCCAATGTTAACATCTTAGACAACCAACATAAAACTGCCAGAACCAGGAAATTATTATTGTCTTAATAGCATTAACCAAATGAACTACCTCATTCAAACTTCACCCTTTTTTCCATTACTGTCTTTTCTAAGGATCCTAATCAGTGTCCCACATTGCCTTTAGTTGTTATTTCTCCCTGGAGTCCTACATCCTGCAACAGTTCCTCAGTCTTTCCTTTTTTTCATGACACTGACAACTCCAGAGAATACTGACCAGTTATTTTGCTGAACATCCATCAGTTTGGGCCTATCTGATATCTTCTCATTATTAGATTAAGGCATCACTTCCTTGGAAAGAGAAATGGTAGAAATGGTGCCATGTCTTTTTCAGTACAATATATCACAGTATCACGTATCACAACTATCTCAGTGTCACATATTACAACCTATTTCAGTGTTACTGGTGACATTGACCTTGATCATCTGATCAAGGTGGTCTCTGATGGGCATTTCCACTGTCAAATTACCATAGTTTTTCCTGTAGTCAACAAGTATAGTGAGAAGATACTTTATACAAATACATTCTCTGCACAAACCCACTGATTCTACTGCCCATTAGTAGACCAAGTATGTAATAATCACCACTGTGGTACTTGCCTAATAGTGTTTCATTTCCCTTCTTTACACAGTTATTAATTGCAATTCTAATACAAGGAGTAACTACTATATCTCTTCTACCTATATATTTAATCAAGTATTTGTTTAAATCCTTATAAACTCCTGAGTATGTTATTATTCTTTGGGTTATAATCCAATACCAGCATTATTTATTTTGTTGCTCAAAGCCTTGGCCATTAGGAGCTCCCTCTCCTAATGTCTAATGTTGTATTCTTTCACTAACACTCCCTTCCCCATATCTTTTGAGAACTTTCTTTTTCTTTCTTTCTTTTTCTTTTCTCTTCTCTTCTCTTCTCTTCTCTTCTCTTCTCTTCTCTTCTCTTTTCTTTTCTTTCTTGTGGTTCCACAAAATGTTCCAAACTCAGCTTGATTTTCCCTATCCCAGTCTTTTTTTTTTAAAGATTTTATTTTATTATTTGACAGAGAGAAACACAGCTAGAGAGGGAACACAAGCAGGGGGAGTGACAGAGAGAGAAGCAGGCTTACTGAGGAGCAGAGACTCTGGGATCATGACCTGAGGAAAGGCAGATGCTTAACGACTGAGCCACCCAGGTACCCCATCCCTGTCCCAGTCTTAAAGACATGGATCCCTAGTTCCTTTTATAGAAGAATGATGCTTAGAAACCAAGATGTTGTGGCGCATGGGTGGCTCAGTTGGTTAAGCGACTGCCTTTGGCTCAGGTCATGATCTCGGAGACCCAGGATCGAGCCCCACATCGGGCTCCCTGCTGGGTGGGAAGCCTGCTTCTCCCTCTCTTACTCCCTCTGCTTGTGTTCCCTCTCTCGCTGTGTTTCTCTCTGTCAAGTAAATAAAAAAATCTTAAAAAAAAAAAAAAGAAACCAAGATGTTGGCACCAGTTATACAAAGTTCTATTGGAATGCCATTGCTTTCAGGTCCTCTCAGAAGAAAGGGCTGGGAAATACTTGTATACTAACCCATGTATACATATAAATCTATTTTTATCTGTGTATATGTGTGTATAATGAGTTTATAATGATATCTCAGATTCCAATTCAACACCACAGGAATCATATTATTTTTCTCACTTTCTTTACTTGTAATTTCTTTCTCCACCTGTAATAAATCTTAGTTTTATTTTTTATTACCTATTTATTTATTTGTTTAATTCCAGTATACACATAAATTAGTTTCAGAATGTGTTATCAGTACCCGTGTGAGAAACACATTTACTGACTATGTAACATCACTTGTGCATAATTGTTTTGGTATTTGTCTCTTTGCACCCAGTTCAAGTAATTGTTTTCTGAAGTTATTTAGGTTAGTTCTTTCCCCCTTATGTTTAGTATGGTTATGTTATTGATTTTTACTAGAGGTAGTTTCATTTGTTAGTGTTTGTATCCCATGTTGGGTTTCTTCCACATCCTGATTGATTTTTACTCTTTGTTTTTTAATGGAAGCATTTCTTAATTGAGTATTTATTTCTATTTATTAATTTTTTTACCAACAGACATCATCATACATACAGTATGATGTAGAGAAGGTAGATACACAGATTTATAATATCAGCTGGCAGTGATCATAAGGATGTGCCAAAATATACATATTCTGATATTTAAATTAGAAAAATCTGTGTCTGTCTTGTGAATTCCAGGGGTGTTTTGTTTATTCAAATGAATACCTCATATTTATTCACTTTTTTCTACAAACTAATTCACATACAACAGCTAAATTGTATCACATTGCTGTACATATCAGGGCTCAACCTGATCATATGCATTGGGTTTAATTCTTGAAAGCAAGGAATTTAATGTCTCCATATCGCCACTAAAACCAGCCGAGGCACAACTATTTGTCATCATGTTGATGGTGGGTCCTTTACTGCTTGTGTCTTTTTTTATTATTGTTGCCAAGTAACTGAAAAACTCATGCAGCATTGCTGAGGATAAGACCTTTCCCTATTAAGAAGAAAAAGATGATAGCCTGCTGTGTGAACAATAGGGAAACTACCCTTATCATTCCCGGCACAAACACTTCATCACTAGGGGTGCATCTTTACAAAAAAACTCTCTGAAATTTTTCTGTAAAATATTCTGTCCCTGTTCACTAACATGAAATTTTTAGAGCTTTTAAAGAAAAAAAATAATACATTAACTGGCAGAAAGAAATGGAGAAAAAATTCTGGAAAATGTATTACACATCTGTCTTTAGCAAATAGTTGGTATCTAAAAACTCCACATTAGGAGAGATAGAAGTGATTATTACTATCACAAGGCATCTTGGCCTACTTAATTCCAGCAGAATAAGCCTCCTCCCACTGTGTTGTAGAGAAGGATAAAGAGTCTCAAGTCAGATCAAAGGCCAAGTTGTGATTATTGTGAAAAGGAGAGGACTGCATACTCTTTTTTTAGCTGTCTATCCTCTCAAGATATAATGTCCCATTTGAAATATTTGTCTCATGAATGTCAAAAAAGTATCAGGTAGTAAAATAGTACCAGTAGCTCAATTCCATGAAAAATAGCCTTAAAAAATGGAAGCCCATAGAAGCACAGAAACTATGCTCTTTCAAAACAAATCTTAGCATACCACAGTGATTCCTCCAAAAATACAATTACTGACTTTAGCTCTCATCTGACATTTAGTCCCTTTTTATAAGAATTTTTTCATATAACATGGAAATACAGAAAATTCATGTTTTTAGATTTCTTTTCATCACTGGGACTCTGTTAATAGAGATAACCTTGCTCTATTGATGAATGAACCATTTAATGCATATGTTTTATTTTACAAGTAAAGAATACTACAGGAATTTAAGAAGTATACCAAAAATGATGTGTTCCTCTTTAAAGCACACATTCACCTTTGAGCACTTCTATGTGTTAACAAATAATCACATCTTTATTCATATAGCTTTTCCCAGGAATAGCTAAATCCCTCCCTTTTCTGCCCTTTCTAAGAAGGCAGTTAAATACAAGTTGCTGTTTTATGGTCCAATACTTGAACAAATACATTATACAGTATATCCAAAAGTAACCTGAACTATTTGTTGTAGGTGTGATGAATGCAAATTAATTCTTCCTTCCCTCCTGGTATTTAAGTGCACATTCCTTAACATAAATCACACATTAATATATACAAGATGAGTATCTTTGAAAAGTTCTAACCTTGAATATGAAAAATAAAATAAATCCAGTATTGACACCAGGAACAAAATATATTCAAGTCACATAATGAAGCATAGTAGAATGAATGAGCCTATGCTCATCTATGAGCCAACATTTAATTTCTCCAAGCCAATGTCTCAAACCAAGAACTGTATTTTTTAAACCACTTTATTGTGGTATGATTGACATATAAAAAGCTGTGCATATTTAATGCATACAACTTGATGAGTTTAGAGATATGTATATACCCATGAAATCATCACCACAAACCTATCTAACACCTCCAAAAGTTTCTTACCACCCTTTAATTAATGAACTAGTTATTGTGATAACAACCTAAGATCCACCTTAATAGCAGATTTTTTTTAAAGATTTTATTTATTTGACAGAGAGAAACACAGCCAGAGAGGGAACACAAGCAGTGGGAGAGAGAGGGAGAAGCAGGCTTCCTGCCAAACAGGGAGCCCGATGTGGGACTCGATCCCGGGTCTCCGGGATCATGACCTGAGCCGAAGGCAGTTGCTTAACCAACTGAGCCACCCAGGTGCCCCTTAATAGCAGATTTTTAAGTATACAATAGTATTGTTAACTATAGGTTTGCGGCACCTAGGTGGCTCAGTCGTTAAGTGTCTGCCTTCCACTCAGGTCATGATCGTAGAGTCACGGCTTTAAGCCCCGCATTGGGCTCCATCCTTGGCGGGAAGCCTGCTATCCCTCTCTCACTCCTCCTGCTTGTGTTCCGTCTTTAGCTGTGCTTCTATCTTTCAAATAAATAAAATCTTAAAAAAAAAAAACTATAGGCTCTAGGCTACGCACTAGATCTCTAAGATCAATTCTCTAGATTCTTTAGGCATCAGGTTAGGTTGCTTATTTCAGGTAGGCCTGTATTGCTATATACTTCCCACTTAGGACCACTTTTGTTATATCCCAAAGGTTTTGGACTATCTGTTTTCATTTTCATTTGCTCCCATATATTTTTTTTTATTTCTTTAATTTCCTGGTTAACCCATTCATTAAGGATGTTCCTTAACCTGTATGTATTTGTGGTCTTCCCAAAATTTCCAAATATTTCTTGTGTTTGACTTCAAGTTTCATAGTGTTGTCAGAAAATAATACATGGTATGATCTCAATCTTTTTGTACTTTTTGAGGCCTGATTTGTGACCTAGTATGTGATCTATTCTGGAAAATAGTCCATGTGCACTTGAAATGAATGTGTATTCCGCTGCTTTAGTATGAAATGTCCTGAATATATCTGAATATATCTGTTAAGTCCATCTGACCCAGTGTGTCATTCAAAGCCATTGTTTTCTTGTTGATTTTCTGCTTAGAGGATCTGTCCATTGATGCAAGTGAGGTACTAAATTCCCCTACTATTATTGTATTACTAGCAATGAGTTCCTTTATGTTTGTTACTAATTATTTTATATATTTGGTTGCTCCCATGTTAGTCTTTGGTTTAAAATCTAGTTTGTCTGATGTAACTATTGTTACTCTGGCTTTCTTTTGGTGTCCATTTGCATGGTAGGTGTTTCTCCATCCCCTCACTTTCAATCTGTAGCTGTCTTTAGGTTTAAAATGAATCTTTTGCAGACAGCATATAGATGAATCTTTGTTTTAATTCATTCTGATACTCTATGTCTTCTCTTTGGACCATTTAGCCCATTTACATTCAGAGTAATTATTGATAGATATTACTTTAGTACCATTTTATTACTTGTTTTGTCATTGTTTCTGGAGATTTTCTCTATCCCTTTCCAGTCTTTGTTGCTTTTGGTCTTTCCCACTCAAAGAGCTCCTTTAATATTTCCTGTAGGGGGAGTTTAGTGCTCATGAACTCCTTCAGCTTTTGTTTGGGAAACTGTTTATCTCTCCTTCTATTTTGAATGATAGCCTTGCTGGATAGAGTATTCTTGGCAGCAGATTTTTGCCATTCAGTATGTTGAATATATCATGTAACTCTCTTCTGGACTGCTAAGCTTCTGTGGACAGATCAGCTGCACTGGTTCTTAGGCACACTTGTCCAAGAAAAGCAGTAGTAGCAGAGTGCAGAGGGACGAGACTCAGTGTAAGCCAGTGTTGGCACTGTGTTGCTTACTTAAGTTGATTTATGCTGTGGGGTAGGGGAGGGAAATGGCACAGCCAACTCCTTTGTCCCTCGATAAGGGGACTCACACTTGCTACGTCAGAGAAGCCTCCCCAGAAGAGTGAACAATTTCCCCTCATGCGACCTGGGTGTTTCTTAGACCACTGTTTTCATGCTACCTGTGTCTGGATTGCTTGCCTGCCTGAAGGAGCACAGTATACTTCTGGCTCTATTCCTCCCAGGCCAGCTGAAGTTCAAAACTCCAAACTTCAGGAACCTGGTGTAGTGGGGACCTCTGCTGGTCTTCTGGGGGATGGTCTCACCATGCTTGGACTGATGCATTTTTGACCCCAGAAGGGCGGTTGCACCAGGGAACAGGAATGTGTGACATGGAGCATAGCAGGCTAAACAACCAGTGCCCAGGTTAGGTGTCCTCAGCAACTGTCTCTGTGCCTATGCTGAGGGGTGGAGGAGGGAAATGTCCAGGCTATTTTGTTTTTGGAGAGGCAATGCCACCTTCTCTGTGCTCCAAGAAGAAGGGAACAGCCTCTCCCAATGTATCTTAGGTGATCTTCAGACATGTCATCTGCCCCGGAGCTACCAGTCTGCCCTCTCCACAGGACTGCATGCCACTCAGGGCTCTACATCAGCCACAGTGGGGACCTCTAAAACTCCAATCTTTGAGCCCCAATGGTTGCAAATACTCATGAAAATCAGCCCCTCTTATTTTCCCAGTCAATGGCTTTGGGGAAGTGTTCTTGTGTGATCTCCTATTGCACTCCTCTCTCTCTCTCCTCTCCACAACCAGGGCTCCCTCTCCTCCATAGCCCCACCTCGACCTATTTCTGCCCCAAACCATATCTCTGGACCTTCTGCCTTACACAGTGTGGCCCCTTCACTACCTCTAGCTGGGCAGTTTGTTCTGTCAGTCATCAGATTGATTTCTTGGGTATTCAGAATGATTTGATATTTATCTAGCTGTGTTTGAGGAATGAGGCAAGCCTAGAGTCCTCCTACTACTCCACCATCTTAGTTCCCCCTCTGTATGCCAAGAACTTTATTTATTTTTTTTTAATATTTTATTTATTTGACAGAGAGAAACACAGCCAGAGAGGGAACACAAGCAGGGGGAGTGAGAGAGGGAGAAGCAGGCTTCCTGCCGAGCAGGGAGCCCGACATGGGACTCGATCCCGGGTCTCCGAGATCATGACCTGAGCCGAAGGCAGTCGCTTAACCAACTGAGCCACCCAGGTGCCCCTGCCAAGAACTTTAAAACAGATTCTCCCTCACTGAAGAACAGGGATATCTGTTAGACCTATTCAAAATTTAGTAAATCATGTGCATTAATACATGAATAAGTGGTACTCTATTGAAGGAACTGCTGTCACTCAATCTGTATATACACTACAGTATATACAAACTTTTTATTAATTATTAATATTAATCGTATTTATTATTAATATTAATTGTATGTATTAATGCATTGTACAGTTTTTCTCCGTGGGAGAGGTTTAGTATATTTCATTATATTTTTAAAAAGGGTTAGTGATTCTAAAAGAGTTGAGAAATTTTTCCCTAGTGTCTACCATACTACCAGAATTTTACTGGAATTTTAAGTTAAATTCTAAGATTTATTAATCTTATTTTGTTAATGGTCCTGCAAGTAGAAGATGACTCATTTGTATACGGTTAGGACAACTGGCAAAAAGGCAGAATGAATAAATTCTAGTTAAAGAAATATTTGCTTTTGGATATCAAAATACGAAGTGGAAGGGTGAAAATATTTTATTGAGTTAAAATTATTCCCCCCAAATTAATTTGTTAAATATAATTGATTGTTACATAAGATAATAAATAGATGTAGCATATGGGTCATTGTGTAGGGATTTTAAAAATATCTGTTAGTATTTGAAATGCTTAAAATTATATATATGTAAATAGAATACATATAAGAATGAAATACAAATACAGTAAGGTTAAAAACTAGTATATATGTATATTTATATATGCATATTTATACACACACACACACTTTGTACATTGATTTAAAATGTTTTTGGCAGCCACTGGAAGAAAACACAACTTAAAACTATACTAAAAAAACAAAGAATTGTATTTCCCCATATAGCTGGCAGTGAAATTTTAAGTCAGGCTTCAGGTTTGGATTATACCAATAACTTTTACTTTGTTTTCTTAAAATAATCTTGACATTAGTCAACTCTTTCTCTCTCCTCAGCTTAGTCACAAGGTAGCTGCAGTTTTGGGTTCCACAACAGTGTATAACAATTTGCATAGGATACGAAAAAACTTTTGCGTTTCAGCACTCCAAGAGACCTTTTTATCCCCACCTCCCCCAACTACCCATTGATGTCACTTGTCCACTTCTGTCCTGTTTCACATGTGTTAATTAGCTTAAGCTGATCAGGCTCTCACACCAACAAGATAGGGTCAGATTCCTCTGAGGTAAAAGAGTATTGAATGTTTGAAGTAAATCAAGATTCTGTCAGGATTCTGGGAGAGGGGAATGGATGTTGTGAGAATTTCAACAACACCCACTACAATTGTATACTTCTGTATATTTTAATAAATGATATTTAACATTTTGATGGACAAGTATCTATAATAACCTAAGTGATAAAATCATATTTTACATCCTGTTCTATGTATGGCTATGGTGAATTTCTAAATGCATCTCATTTTATTACTATTCCATATCTTTTAAAAATGAAAAATTCACTAAATCAAAAAAGAGGAAATATTTAATTAGAAACAAAATGGATTCTTAATCTTTCATGAGTGTATCCTGTGCAGGGAATTCCTGATGATTTCCTATATTATGAGAGATAATGTCAAGCCCAATTATTTCAAGTCAGGCTGAATCTTCCTATATTAAAAGTGCTGAGATGAAAGCTCTTCAATTTATGGGTATTTTACCTAAAGCACAGGCCTCAGTCTTTGAAATATTTTAAGTGAAGTTCATTGTTCATTATGCATTAAAGTTCTACAAAGTTTCTCATGTGGAGCTTCTAATTTGGTTTGTCTTTACAAGGTTGGAAAGTTTAAAAAAACGTGTCAGCTGTTCCTCTGTTTGTTCTCAAACACATTTCTATCCTCCTTTCATTTTATATCACATTGGGGCTGATGCTAGAAGAAATATTTCTCCCAGATTCCTGGGTCAGCTGATTTCAACTGTAGTCTGACGATAGGAGACATTATCAGAAAGAGGGAGAATAAAGGGTACTTCTCACTCTGCCTGCTAATGTGGTATTTTCAGCAGTAGCTACTTTTTTTTTTTTTTAAAGGTTTTATTTATTTGACAGAGAGAAACACAGCCAGAGAGGGAACACAAGCAGGGGGGGTGAGAGAGGGAGAAGCAGGCTTCCCGCCGAGCAGGGAGCCCGATGTGGGACTCGATCCCGGATCTCCGGGATCATGACCTGAGCCGAAGGCAGTCGCTTAACCAACTGAGCCACCCAGGCGCCCCAGCAGTAGCTACTTCTCTGTGGCTCTAGTTTTTGTAAGAATTGATTCCAACTCATCTAAGAGACCCTGGATTCTGGGCTCAAGTAATCCCATCTCCTCCCTATAACTTCAGCAAAGGCACTGCAGCAGTTTCTGAGATTGTTAATCTCTGAGTTGCCTCATGAACTCCTGTTTGGTTTTGCAGCAATTCCATCAACTATGTAATCATTCCCAATATTAAATTCCCACTGTCTTAAATATTCTGAAGGATTTCTCTTACCAGAATGGAATATAACTGGTTCATAACTAAATGGATTTATTTAATTTACCTGTACTTCACCTTCTATCATGTTTCCTGCTCCTATACCTCCACACTTGAAATTGCTCAAGCAACATTATTAGTGGCATAAATACTGCTACATCCAGTGAATATATTTCACTGTATACTTCTGCTTTGTTTGACACTGCTGACCATTCACTCTCTTAAACTGTCTATTTCCTTTATCTCTTAGTGCTAAGCTTTATTACTTCTACCTCTCTGATCATCTTGCTTTATCTCTTCCACGACCTTCTACCCCTCTGCTCAATTTTTTTAAAAGATTTTATTTATTTATTTGACAGAGAGAAACACAGCCAGAGAGGGAACACAAGCAGGGGGAGTGAGAGAGGGAGAAGCAGGCTTCCCACCAAGCCTGGAGCCCAATGGGGGGCTAGATCCTGGGGCTCCGGGATCCTGACCTGAGTCGAAGGCAGACGCTTAACGACTAAGCCACCCAGGCACCCCCGCTCTGCTCAATTTTTTAAAAACAATGTTATTTCCTCTCCCCTTATTTTTATGTTCTATTTGGATAAGCCTTCCTCATCTTACGATTTTAAACACCATTTCTATGTTGATGATTCTTAAATCTACTTCTCCATCGCTAAACATTTAATCGGACTTCAGAAGCATATTATCTAGCATTTGCTGGATAATTTCCAAAATTGGACTTATTACCTTCTGCTTTCTGGAAACACACACACACACACACACACACACACACACACAGCAGAAAAAACTGCAGTAACCCTATCTTTCCTATCTTTTTCTATTGCTTACCATAATCCAACTAAACACGGATGACAAAAATGTGGGATTACTGACCACTTTGTCTACAATGAGTCTTGCTTCATGTTATTCATACCCATGTGTGGTCATCTCCTACCTATGTAACCAATAGAATATTGCACAAATGACTATTTGACTTCAAAGCTAGATCATAAAAAGGTTTGAAGCTTATAACTTTTTCTATTTCTTAGATAATTGGTTGTAGGGAAATCCAGCTGACATTTCATAGAGATACTCAAGTAACCTTATGGAGATGTTCACTGGTAAGGAAATTAGTTCTCCTGCCACAGCCAGGAAGGAACAGAACTCCTGCAACAACCATGTGAGTGAGCTATCTTGAAAGCAGATCCTTCAACCACAGTCAGACCAGCTAACATGCAGCTCTGTGGACATCATAACTGCAACCACATGGGAAGTCCTGAGCCTAAATCACCTAGGTAAGCTATTCCAGAACCTGACCCACAGAAACTGTGTGAAATAATAAACTTGTATTGTTTCTAAACACCAAGTTTTGGGGTAATTTGCTATATGGTAATGAATAACCAATACAACTACTCTGTCTCTCTTACTCCTTATTAATCACCAAGTTCTGTTAATATCATTGCCCAAATATTTATGGAATCCACCCTTTCATCTTCAACTACTATTGTCCTAACTGGGTCTTAATCTACTCTGGTTTGGATGTGTCTTTCCTTCTTTCTTTCTTTCTTTCTTTCTTTCTTTCTTTCTTTCTTTCTTTCTTTCTTTCTTTCCTTCCTTCTTTCTTTCTTTCTTAATGCAAGCAAAGGTTGATTTATTCAGCTTAAAAAAAGGCAATAAAAATATTTGGTGAGGGGAGCCTAGGTAGCTCAGAGGGTTAAGCCTCTGCCTTCGGCTCAGGTCATGATCTCGGAGTCCTGGGATCGAGGCCCATATCGGGCTGTCTGCTCAGAGGGGAGCCTGCTTCCCCTATTTCTCTGCCTGCCTCTATGCCTACTTGTGGTCCCTCTCTCTGTTAAATAAATAAATAAAATCTTTAAAAAATATATTTGGTGAGAGCCGTTGATATGAGCCAGACGGAGTATTATTAATGACACAATAGTTCACAGTCAATTTGGAAGACTGATTAGAAAGTGGTAGGTTTAAGTAAAGTGCTAAGGGTTTAATCACTGATTGAACCAGGTGATTTCACTCCATTCAATGTAGCAAACACAGCCATATTATATAAACATCTTATTATATAGACACCATATTATACAGACAGATGCTCCTGGTTTAAATGTGAACAGACCAGTACAATAATGGATAAATAAAGTTTAGTAGATTGTGAGTCAATAGCATTCTGTTAACTTGAAAAGAACAGCATATTTTTTGGCTAGAAAATAACCTTGACTGTTGTAAGCCCTAAATTTGTGAACTTAAAATAGCTTAATTCTTCATTATAAGTACAGATCCAAGAATATGCTAGAAAAAAACAATTACAGAAATAAGACAGTATAATAAAACATTACTCTAGAACTAGAGGGTCTTTGACATCAAATTTATTGAACAAAAGAACATTTTGACCTTATTGCTTCCCCCCTGGATAAACATTTGAAAACATGGGATGGTAGTCAAATTGACTATGGACTCTGAAGGATAGTTAAAAAAAAACTATTAATTTTGGCAAATAATTTATATTCTTAAAAAATTAGGATATTAATTCAAAGGAAAAATATCTGTTAGAGTATCTCAGAGTTTGCTTTTTTTAAAAGATTTTATTTATTTATTTGACAGAGGGAAACACAGCAAGAGGGAACACAAGCAGGGGGAATGAAAGAGGGAGAAGCAGGCTTCCCGCAGAGCAGGGAGCTGGATGTGGAGCTCAATCCCAGGACTCCAGGATCATGACCTGAGCCAAAGGCAGCCGCTTAACAACTGATCCACTCAGGTGCCCCAACCTAAAAGTTTTAAACTCAACTCAGATTTATGGGATGTTTGGCTAATATTTATATTGTTACTCAGTATTTTTTAAAATTTTTTATTGTGTTATGTTAGTCCGCATAGAGTACATCATTAGTTTTCGATGCAGTGTTCCATAATTCATTGTTTGCATATAACACCCAGTGCTCCATGCAATATGTGCCCTCTTTAATACCCATCACCAATCCCCTTCCCTTCCAAAACCCTCAGTTTGTTTCCTGGAGTCCATAGTCTCTCATGGTTCATCTCCCACTCCAATTTTTCCCCCTTCATTTTTCCCTTCTCCTAATGTCCTCCATGCTATTCCTTATGTTTCACAAATAAGTGAAACCATATGATAATTGACTTTCTCTGTTTGACTTATTTCACATAGCACGATATTCTCCAGTCCCATCCATGTTGATGCAAAAGTTGAGCATAGTTCTTAAAGTGATTTTTCTTCTAGTATGGTGCTTTTAAGATCCATTCCCCAAGCCACTTTATAAATGATTTACTTAGAATTCAAATTCATCATTCCACTTTCATACTTAAAAAAATCCAATGTTTCTTCTTCGTTAATATAAGAGTAAAGTACTTGCCATGACATACAGAAGTCTTAGATAACTTGAAATCTTTTATTTTCTTTTCCAGCTTTATTTCTTACTATTTCTCCAAACTCATTTCATACAATAGAAACAGTGACTATTTTTAGACGTTGACACCCAGCAACTATATATCTCTGTGCTATTTCTCCCACATTTCATCTTCTTAAAAACCCTTCTGTGACCTTTTTCTTGACTAATTCATTATCAACTTTTGAGACTTAACTCAAGGATCATTACCTCCAGGTACATTTCCATAACTTTGGAAGTCCAATTAAATACTCTACTTTTGTTAACCTATATGTCTATTTAAATACCTCTATTATAATACTTACCATGTCCTAACAAAATCAAGCATCTGTTTCCCTACTACTGTGTGTGTGCGGTGGAATTAATGTGTGCATTTCCTTAAAATTCATGTGTTGAAATTCTAACCCCCAATGTGATGGTATAAAGAGTCTTTGGTAGATAATGAGGTTATAAGGGTGGAACCCTCATGAATGGGTCTAGTGCCCTTATAAAAGAGATCACAGTGAACTCTCTAGCTCTCTTTCTAATGTGAAGATAAAATGAGAAGTCAGGGATCTGCAACCTGAGTCTGACCATGCTGGCACCTCAAACTCAGACTTCCCTTCTCTAGGATGGTGAGAAACAAATGCTTGTTGTTTAAGACACTCAAGCTTATGGTATTTTTGTTAAAGGAGCCCAAACTGACTAAGACACTGTGGAAGAACAAATCTTTGCATAGGTTTTGAATAGAAATCTATTGGTTGCATCTTTATTTACTTGTAGTTTGCAAGTCTAAAAATGGAACAAACAGACTCAGGGAATTGTAATTTTCTGAATAGCAGAATTTGAGAGATAGAGCAGAAAGATTTAGATAGAAATAGAAATAGTGTTGGATCAAATTAATTTTGATGTATCCATACTATCTATAACTTTATATGCTAAGTGACCATTTACATTTCTATAAGAAATATTTAATAATGTAATAAACCAATAATATTTCTGTGGACAAACTGTTACATTTATAAATCTTGCTTCATTTTACTACTTAATAATAAGCAAAAGGAGAAATTCTTAAAACTAAGACAATAGATTATACATAGTTTGTTCTTAAATAGATTTTTATCACATAGTTCTTTCTTCATATATTCTGAGTTAAATGAACATATTATTTAAACTTTACTTCATTATCTTTAAGGAGGTATATAGTAAATTTTCAGCATTTTAAGTCAATAAATATAACTGTAATTTCCCATTTCTTCGATTATCAGTTTAAAATAAGTAAAGCTTATAATACTTAGTGTCCAAAATGATACACATCTGAGTTTCAGGAATTCTGTCAACTATTTCTGTACATTCAGTGTGTAGAAATTTCCCAGCCTATATTAGACACTTCAGAAATATTGTTTGAAGAAGAATGAATTGGATCAAATAGAACAATTATATCACTAATATATTAACATATTAGATATGAGCTAACATGAGTAGGTGATCACTCATATAAGGTTTGAGTTCTGATTCAATTATCTGAAAAAATAAATATTAAAGACAAATATATTTTAATAAATGGACACTGTAACTTAGCTATATTTGTAACAAATTCTAATAATTTGATCAACATCCTAAACATGGTGATTAGTGACATCAATGTCCACCACATGAAAGAAAAAGTATAACTAATTCTATGAAATACTTTTCTAGGGTGGGGAAAATATATATGAAGGGACAATAAGGCCATTCACTTGGAATGATGTCTAAAATATTAAATAAGATTGTTGATCTGTTTATTTTCTATCAGACTTAATATCTTTGTATAATAAGGATAACATTATAGATGTGGATGAAAGAGAAATGAGAAAAGCCTCCAACTGAGAGTAACAGTTGGCAAGAATGGAGAAACCACAAATATCAACAACTATGTCAAAAAAACATTACAATTGGAAGAATTCAGAAAGTAATTTAAACTCTGAAAAATTTAATAATGTCAGGGAATATTATTGATTTCTAGGGCAATAAAATAAATCAGTTTCATAATATTTCCTTTGGTCACCAATGGAAAGTAAAATTAGGATTAGAACACTCTGTGTTTATAAAGTAATCAGGAGTGCAGTTAAAAGAACTTATTTCCACAAAATGAAGATTTAATTATACAATGAGTTCAATCAATTACATGATGTCTAAAACAAATATAAAATATACAAAACAATTTTTAAAGCATACATAATATACAATATATAAAACAAAGATAAAATACATTCACCTGTGTTTTCAGAAGAACATTTAAATCTGTAAATCGTATAAACATATATCAAGATAAATAAATAAAATCTATATTTTTCTACTGAATTGCCATACTGACTTTATATCTATTATTTTTTAAAGGTACAAAACATGCACAACTAAAGTTTTACCTTTCATCTCTTTCTCATTTCTACCTCCAAAAGTCTCACTTATGCAGCAGTTGGTATTTACCCATCTCCAGCAAGATTTAGAATTTTTCATAAGCATGAGCATACATATAACCATAATAATCATCATAAAACTGACATTTATTAAGCATAAATCTGAAGAAGCACTGTTCTATGCACCTCAAAAGCATTAATTTGTTGAAAGTGTTTAAGTAAGTCCTCTTGAGGTACATTCTATTACTACTATTTTAAAGATGAGGAAATTAAGGTACAAAGAAAATTAACTTACCTAAGAAGATCACAAGATATACCCTCAGGATTTGAACCCAATGCTCTGTCTGTACAGCCTGGAAGTTTAACCATTAATTACATTAAATTTTTTAATTAAAATATTTATTTTGAGATAATTATAAGTTCATATGCAGCTGAGAAACAATACAGAGAGATCCTGTGTATCTTTTACCCAGTTTATCCCAATGGTAATATTTGTAAAACATTACTTACTACCTATTGAATAGGATATTGAAATTAATACAGTCAAAATACTGAATAATTTCATCACCACATGGATCCCACAGGTCATCCTTTATAGTTACCACCCTTTTTTCCCCATCTCATGGAAAACACCCAAAACTTCTATAATTTTGTCATTTAAAGAATGTTATATAAATGGAATAATAGAGTTTGTAATCTTTGGGAGATTTTTGTCAATCAGCATAATTCCCTGGAGATAATCCACCTGCTTTGCATATCAATATCTCATTCTTTTTTATGCTGAATAATATTCTATGATATGGATTACCAGTTTGTTTATCCATTCACCCACTGAACAATAATCTGGTTTAGGCAATTACAAATAAAGCTGCTATGAGCAGTCAAGTAGTGTACAGGCTTTGGTGTAAATATAAGTTTTCATTTCTCTGGGACTTATTTCCAAGAGTATAGTTGCTGGGTTGTATAATAACTACATACTTAGTTTTATAAGAAACTGCCAAACTGTTTTCCAGAATGGCTGCAACATTCTACAATCATCCCAGTAATGTATGAGTGATCTGGTTTCTTCACATTCTCAACAGCATTTGCATTATTATTTTTTATTGTAGCCATTCTGAGAGTTATGTAGTGATATCTCATTGTGCTTTAATTTTCATTCCTTTAATGGCTAATGAGGTTGAACATCTTTTATGTGATAATCTGCTATCCATATATTCTCCTTAGTGAAATGTCACTTCATGTTTTGCCCATTTTCTAATTGGGTCAATTGTGTTTTACGATTGAGTTTTGACAGTTCTTATATATTCTAGATACTAGCCCTTTGTTAGATTTTTCATTATTTATTTATAATAGATGTTGAATTTTGTCATATCCCCTTATGTGTCAACTGAAATGATGCTGATATTTATTCTTTGGACTGTTCATATGGTGAGATACACTGATTTTCAGATGTTGAGGCGAAGTAATTGCATCAATATGCATGTTTGTTAATGTTCTTAACCAATACTAGGCCAATTGGTTAAGATTGGTTAACCAATACTAGGCCAATTGCATCAATATGCATGTTTCTTAATGTTCTTAACCAATACTAGGACATACATTATTTTATATTTTTGGGTCCTCAGAGGACAGTGAAGTAGTATGTAGTTGTATTAATTTGCATTTTCTAAATTTCTAGCGAGAATGTTAAATTTAAGTTTCCTGTTCTGTGAAATTCCTGTCCATATCTTACTTGTAGTAGGTTTTTAATTAATGATTTATAGGAGTTATTTGCTTTGGTATCCTTAACATATATATGCTATGTTTTGAAGATAATATCTGTGGTATATGATATCATACTTTATACATTCTGCTATAATGTAATTATTTCAACAGTATATTTCTGAGATTCGTCCATATTGGAGCATGTGGCTTAATTTCACCTTTCACATATAAATAGAACACCTTTTATGAAAAAAGCACATTTTACATACCCACTATTTTGTTGATATATACATTAAGATTGTTTTCATTTTGTACATTTTTATACATACTTTTCTGCATATGTTTTCGGGCATACTTGTAAGAGTTCCTCTAGGAGAAAAATTATTGACCTATAGGCTGTAGGCACTATAATACGCAGAATAATAGATGTATTCCCAAGATTCACATCCGCCCGGTATACACACACCTTCTCCCAGTTACTCAATAAAACACTAATCTCGGTACTGCTGTGAAGAGATTTTGCATTTGTTGAATAGCCCTGAAATCATTTGACCAAGGTTCTCTTAGAAATCAGTCAATTGGGCATGGTATAACTGACTGTAGTCCCTATAATTTCTACTTTGTGAGTAGTAAGTCTAAATATTCTTCCTCCTCAACTTTACTGTAACAGCCATTCCAATTATTGTATTAGCTTCAAGTCTCTTCTTAATGGAAAGGTATTTTGTTTTTCTAATTATGACTGATAATTGACCACATCTGATAAATGGTAAATGACCACATTTTATTGCAGTATTTGTTTTCTAAATTTTCATACAGTCTTTCATTCTTGCTCTAGATATAATGTGGCTCTGTGTAGTTTCATTATTACAGAAAAATAATTTTCCATTTCCTTTGTCTTTCCTGTACATCATATGCCATCTATTTTTAAATTGATAGCATACAAATAAAAACAGCATATACTTTAGAGATGTAGAAATAAAATAATTTTGAGAAAATTCACTAGATATCACTCATATTGTTACTAAAATGACATACTGCCTAATGCCATGGGACAAAACAGTTTTCCTCACTGTATATACCCTTAACTGTAGCCTTAATACTGTAAACCAAGAGAGAACTTGAATGACCTTGCGGGGATATTAAAGTACATCTAATTCTTTATTTTTAATTTTTTAATTTTTATTTTTTATAAAAGATTTTATTTGTTTATTTGACAGAGAGAGATCACAAGTAGGCAGAGAGGCAGGCAGAGAGAGCAGAGGAAACAGGCTCCCTGCCGAGCAGAGAGCCGGACGCGGGCCTAGATCCCAGGACCCTGAGATCATGAGGCTTTAACCCACTGAGCCATCCAGGCGCCCACCAATTCTTTATTTTTTAAGAAAGAAACTGCAAAATTCTTCTATAAGGCTATTTTTTCTTCCTTTCTCCTTTTTTGAGTTCTTTCTCCTTTTTCTTCTCCTTCTTCATCTTCACCTTCCCTTTCTTCTTATATGTCACATCTCAATTATATAAACATGAAGAAAAAAGGCACCTGTAACCTTGGGAGATATATATATCTGCAGTATAATTAGCCTAGCAAAAAGGCTCCTTTCAATATTCCTTGGTTAAAGAACCTATTTACTAGGAGGAGATAAATAAATGTGCCTGAGAGCCAAAGAGCTACATGAGAGAAAAGAGTCAAAATTCTTGCAACATACCTTTTGAGGTCAAACATGAAAAACTCAGTGATTTTCTGTGATGGTTCTAGATAAGATCTGACAGGAAGAAAGGGCACCAAGTACAAAGTCATACGTGCTGTGGAAAAAGGGGTAAAGGAGCTGAAGATTTAGACTCTCTATTAGTAGAAGGGCTCTTCAACACCAGAAACAGAAAATAAGCTCCTGCTGATGTACACATTTGCGGACTTGAGCATTTGATTTGATTTGAAGTTTATGGACACCTGGTCCATAAACTTTAAATAAAACACTGCATGTAAAGTACCTTTATAGTTTCCTTTCCTTTCTTTATTTTTTAAGTTTTTATTTCTTTATTTGACAGAGAGAAACACAGCTAGAGAGGGAACACAAGCAGGGAAGTGAGAGAGGGAGAAGCAGGCCTCCCGCCAAGCAGGGAGCCCGATGTGGGGCTCAATCCCGGGTCTCCAGGATTATGAGTGAGTCACCCAGGTGCCCCACCTTTATACTTTCTGACAGTGGCCACTCAGTATCAGTTATTTATCCTACAATTCCTCCTTCATCCATACCAGAGGAGCAAAATAGAATTTGTGTCATTTGTTTGTATGAAATTTGCAGATTTCTTTTGGGCTTCTAGTCAAGGCAAAGCACAAACTCCCAATCAATCCTCCCTCCAATTCTGACAAGTCCTCTTACCATTATGATTATAGCTCTCCTACAAAACTGCTATAATTTAAGCAATTTTGTATCTTAGAGCTATTTTCTGTCCTCCAACATAAGCAATGATTTCCTGAGCCTGATCAACATTTATTGATCCAAATATTTAGGCTTCTAACAGTAGTAAAATAAAATTCTAATTATATCAATTTCAGAATTTGGGGATCATATCCCATTATAGAATTACTTTACTGAATTTGAATAATCTAATTATCAAAACATACAGTAGGATATCTAAATTCTTGTAACACTAATAAATGTTAATACTGTGGGAAATAATTCATTTTATGACAGTGTTTATTAACAGCCTCAGTCTGTGTGTGCATCACAGTAGTATACTTAATTAGGCCAAACTTCTTTTTATCCAAATAAATGGCAAAAATAATTAGGCCAACTCTTTTGCTCAGTAAATATCTACTCATTTCAAAAAATTATTCATGGTTATTCCCATCTTATACATGAAGCCAACATTATCAATGAAAAAATTAGTACTATTTTTGAAATGGCAGTTATATAAACATTTTCCCACATTTTATTAAAAATAGCCTACCCTTTAAAGATTCAATACATGTATTTTATTTCAAATAGCATGTTTGCTACTTGAGCAACAATTTGCTCTATGATGCACAGTTCCTTGCCTGCTTCTTCAAAACTTAAATTCTTGATTTTATTTAAATTCCTCGTGCTTTTCACAATCTTTATCCCCTCTCCAAGAATCAGCATTCTTGGGTTTTGGGTTGTTTTTAAATAAAAATTGTATATATTTAAGGTACATAACATGTTGTTTTGATATAGATATACATAGTGAATGATTGCTTACAATCAAACTAATTACCACATCAAGCATTCTTGCTTTTATTAAAAATATCACAATTTTCAAAATGGTATTCCTCAACTTGCTATAGAGTAAAAACCTCCTTTTGGCTTAAGTTACAGGTATTTTACTCCCTCATAATTTGTTCTGAAAATAGAGGAAAAACTAATTGCAAATCTAAAACATCTTTATAAATAATATGTTTTAAGGAATCTAAAAGTCTTTTGAATAGAATTACAAGGGATCTAAAAGTCTTTTGAATAGAATTACAGTATGATTTATATAAAGAATCTAAAAGTCTTTTGAATATAATTACAGTATGTTTTATACATTTTATTTACAATTACTTGCAAATAAAGGTATTTTGGTAATTGTTAAACTGAATTATACTCTCTTTATTATCATATGTAGCACTACATCT
This sequence comes from Spilogale gracilis, assembly GCA_004023965.1. NCBI lineage: Eukaryota > Metazoa > Chordata > Mammalia > Carnivora > Mephitidae > Spilogale > Spilogale gracilis. The sequence goes on along the minus strand of PITA01009204.1, from coordinate 27,080 downwards.
AAGATGAGGCTCCAAAAAACCACAGAGGCATCTTGGTACACTCATAAATGCAATGAAATGTTTGTTTGAGTCACTAGTAAGCACAAGCCATTTATATTTTAGCTTAAAAAGAAAAATAAAGGCACTAGCACATTGTTAAGTGGTAGTCTGTACAATCAATTCTGATTTGGTAGACTAGGATAGAAATGTTCAGATTAAGTCAGAAATATCTGACTAAAAATGAATATGTACCATATATCCTGTAAAGCATTTGTTATATTTTTGTAGGTCTTCATTATAAATATAAGTTACTGTAGCACAGACTATATCAGCAAGATTACAAAGAAGTATTTACCTAGCTATGTTCACAATACTGCCACAAACCAAACACTGATAGAATTTCATTTTATTCTCAATGCTAAATCAAAGAAGTGCCTGGATAGCACACCCATGTACAATTAAATGAAGACCATTCAGGATGAAGGAGCATTACTGTTGGAGTTCACAGTTTAAATATGCCAGACCATAAACTAGAACACACATCTTCATAGTTGAGACTCTTCTTTCTAAGACTGTTTATATATGACTATTGCTTCTAGACTATCTGTATCCTTAGATGATAGATGATGTCCTCTTCCTCCTCCCTAGTTGCTGCCATACACATCCCTTCTTCACAAATACTGACCTAGTTTGCTTTCATTTGACTTAGGAAGTGTAATTCTGACCCTTGACAGATTTAGAAGAGATTTTTATTCTTGTTTCACAGGGGTGAAATTTAAGAATATTATTTAAATATTTCTTAAATTAAATGTGCCAAAATGATATGAAGTTCGAAACTCTTTAAGTGGTTGGTAATTCCAAGTAATCAAACACATTAGGAAATATAGATGAGGTCATTTTACAAAGGTAAAAGTGTGAGAACTCAAAGTATGTAATTTAAAAATTAATATTTTCTTGTGTCTGTAATAGAATTAGTTCTCTTTCTTTTTTTCCTATACTAGTTTCTCTAGACTTCTTATTTCACAGTCATATATTCAGATATCCAGTCCCAGGGACATGTCAATGAGCTTCCTTAATTGAGCCAGGTAGTCTTGGGGACAGATAGCCTGAAGAAGTAGTCAAAATTCCATCAGAAATAATCAAGTTTAGGCACGCCTGGGGGGCTCAGTTGGTTAAGCAACTGCCTTCAGCTCAGGTCATGATCCCGGAGACCCGGGATCGAGCCCCATATCGGGCTCCCTGCTGGGTGGGAAGACTGCTTCTCCCTCTCACTACCCCTGCTTGTGTTACCTCTCTGGCCGTGTTTCTTTCTGTCAAATAAATAAATAAAATATTAAGAAAGAAATGATCATGTTTAAAGGTAGTGCTTATGTGGATTCTCCTTAAAGTCCCAGAGGCCATTTGGCAATGTGCATTGTCTAAAGACACTTGGTTGTCATAAATAGAGTAGAGGTTCTTCTATCATTTAGGGGTAGAGTCCAGGCTTGCTGCTAAACATCCTCCCTATGTACAAGACCCAATTCCCTCCACCCCATCCCCATATAGTGTACATGCAACAAAGAATTTTCTGACCCAAAGTGTTAATAGTACAGAGACTGACAAACTCTGACCTAGGTAGGCATGGATCTCATTTTCTACTATGAGAATCTTGTAAAAATCTTTGTACAGTTAACCTTATAGCAAGCTCTAAGCCAATGGTAATAAGATAGATTATGACTGATATTATCTTGGTGTACTATCCAACATAGTAGCTATTAGCCACATGCGGCTGTTTACATTTCAATTAATCATAGAATAAAGCTAAAATTTCACTTCTTTAATCACTCTTGCCATATTCTGAGTGCTCAACAACCAAATGTGGCTAGAGGTTACTGTACTGGAACATTTCCATCACTGCAGAAAGTTCTATTGCACAGTGTTGGAGACTCCACATATGAACCAAAATGAAAATAAAATATATGGTAGGCACAGTGATATCTCACATGTAGGGGTTAAGTGGAGGTGGGAAATATCTATTCTGAAGTTTATATATATTTTTAAAGATTTTATTTATTTATTTGACAGAGAGAGAGATCACAAGTAGGCAGAGAGGCAGGCAGAGAGAGAGGAGGAAGCAGGCTCCCTGCTGAGCAGAGAGCCCGATGCAGGCCTTGATCCCAGGACCCTGAGATCATGACCTGAGCTGAAGGCAGGGGCTTTAACCCACTGAGCCACCCAGGCACCCTGAAGTTTATATTTTTACTTTTAATGATCAATCACATATAAACCACAATATCTAGAAAGGTTAAGAAATTCAGCATGATAACCATAAATAAAATAAAATAAGAATAAAATTTTCTTGAGCATGATGAAAACCAAATTCTAGAATTTAAACTGTATACAATTCAATAAGCATATATTATTAAATATGTGCCTATGACAGGTGTATATCATAGATTTTGAACATCAATTTCTATTTCTGTCTCAATTGATGAATTAGGATGATAGTTAAGCAGCCGATTTCCTCTTCTGTGTGTCAGAAGCTTCTTTGGGCTACCTCATGCAATTTGTGCTAGGATACATATTTCTAGTTCATAGTTCTGATGGTGTAAGCCCTACTAGGCTTTCTAAGAATAGATTGAAATCATAAAGCCTGTGTAGTTTCCCTTCAAGAAATTATTGCATCCTTCTGACATGTTTGGTTTAATTGTGGTCCTTAGCATAGCTGCAATATTTGATTTTATTTCGTGTAAAATTTGGGAGAAACAGCATTCACTGTGGTGTAAAAGGAAAACTGTGTCACACCACTTAAACAGGCAAAGGAAAATATATTTGACTATTGTGATATGAGAGAGAGACTATTGCAAAAGGAGAGAGAAACTGAACTCAGCTCCTCTGAAATGAAAGGAGGAAGATTTTAAAGATTGGTGTAAGCTAATGAAAGAAACTGGAGGACAGCAAGGAAAGTGGGTCAATATGATTAGACAATCTGTGTTTGTTGTATTGCATGGAGCACTGGGTGTGTGGCATAAACAATGAATCTTGGAACACTGAAAAAATAAAATAATATAATAAAAAAATAAAAATAAAAAAAGACATTCCTGGGCGGTAAAAGATTTACATCTCAAAGAAGCAGAGAAAAAATTTACCATTCCAAGTTTCCTGAAGTAAAAGTTTTACAAAAAAGGAAATCAAGGGATTATAATCAGAAAAACTGTTTAAAGCTTAGTCAAGCTGAGGGGAACATTAAGGTCATCTTGGTCTGTACCAGTGTACTATGACACTTTAAGCCTAAATTGCTGGGAAGAATCATTTCCGATCTGAATTTCAGTCCAAAAAATAGAATATCCCATTAAACGATATCATGCCCTCTTCATATAATCCAGTTACAAATTTTATACTCTGGCGTTTTAGAATAGTGTGTCTTTCTGTTTTATTTTGTTTTGAGGTCCATAACTTCAGGAAACCCAATAGTGATTAAGGGAAAGAAGAAAGTGTAAAGCAGTAAGGGTAATTGTATTTAATTATCGATTCAAAAAAATTCGGACAAGATTAATTCATATTCAGATTTTCTAAGAGCACTTTCTGAGTGCATAGGTATACTACAGTGAATCAAATTTGAGGACAAAATCTCCACTTCAGAAGCTCACAATAAACTTGAGGAAGAGAGGTAAAGTTGTAGAGAACTCTATACCACACTAAAATTTTAAAAAAGCCAACATTTAAATCAAGAAACTGAGTATTCTTTTTTTTTTTTGTCATGGAATATAATAGAATGCATGGAGTACCTTAGTAAATCTTTGAATCAGAAGCTCACAGAGTATAATAGTTTGGAGACAAGTTCGTCATCTCAAAGAGAATTTGCATGAAGCAGACAAGCAGGGTTTCCTTCTCTGTGAACAACAGTTCATTTTAACCTCATATAACTATAGCGTTACTCAATATAACCCATATTATTGGGTTCTAACTTTCCTCCAGAAAGACACAACTCCTAGTCTCATTTGCTCATAACATTCTGCATTTAAAAGCATCACCATTGCAAATTTTTAATTATTTGCATAATTATTTATTTAAAAAATTACCTGTCCTAGTAGCCTGTGAACTTCATAAGAGCATGGATGCTCACAGCTTTCTGTTCCATTTCCATGTCTCTAGATTGTTCCATTGCCATGTCTTGTGTCTGATCTCTTTGCATCCTAAGTTCTGACAGGTAACTTCCTTTTCCTCCTCAACATGTTTTTGAAAAAAATTTAAATGTATTATTTGTTTATTTAAAATAATATTACATATTCAAAATAATCCATAGCACAGTGGATCATTTTATAAGTTATAAGCCTGAATTTTTCTCCATATATATTATTAATAGAGATTCCCCCATATACTTTAAAATAAAATATTTTATAGACAAAGGTGGTATAATATAAATGCAGCATATCAGTTTTAAAGAATGTTCAAAAAGTATATGGCCAATAGAGTTGATGTGTTTTCACTGATGTTCTGAAACAACTTTTAAATTAAAAAAATAATGTTGTAATGAGACACAGGAATATGAGTATAACATTATCCTATTTAAATATAACTAAAGTGTACTATATGCCTAATATATCTTAGACACTTTATATATTGTATTTAATAAAGTAAAAGGAAATTATTTGTGAGGAAATATTACTCTAAGAAGAATAGCTAGCAAATATGAACAAATACCAAAAGAATGGAAAAATAATCATTCAAACCTTATCCTCAAAACTTAATTCTAGTATTTAAGTTTGAAGATGATTTTCCCAACTGGTATTCTTTAGGTATTTAGTAAGCTTGATCTGTTTTTTTTTTAGATTTCTATTTATTTATTGGACAGAAAGAGCGAGGGAGAGAGAAAGATCATGAACAGGGAGAGTGACAGTGTCCTCGCTGAGCAGAGAGCCCAACGTGAGGCTCATGACCAGAGCTGAAGGTGGATGCTTAATGAACTGAGCCACCCAGGCACCCCAATATGACTGTTTCCATTTTCATAATCAATAAGAGCTGCTCTTTGGAAATTCTATAGTACATAATGTTTTATAACATCACTTCATATTTTAAGTAGTTCACTGCCAACCAACATGTGTTCATAGTAAGGGTTGGAAAATGATGATAGAAAGAATGAATGATATTTTAACTTTGCTCTTTTCTCTTCCCTATGGGCATATTGTATCTTCACAATGTTCAAAGATGCATCAAATGTTATAATCCTGTGTTATTTAACTATAAATGTTTTGGAGTTGCTTGAATATTTTTTAAAAAGCATTTCAAATAAAATTTTATGTATTTCATTTCCTGACATACACTTTTGGCATAAAAAGTATTCCTGAGAATCCTGATATAAAAAGTGATTTAAGAATGAACTATTTCTGATAGCCAAGAGAGTAGAAGTAGGAGACCTTAGTTTTATCTGGTCCCAGGAATTCAGCTAGATAGTTATCAAATCATTCTGGACACCCGTGAACTTAATTGGACATCTAATAAAAGAAGAGATGCACCTCTGCAAAAGAAAAGCCACCACTTTCAACAAGGTAGGAGGTGTGGAGAAGTGAATATGAGGTGATATATGGGAAGATAAACCGCAGGGGGAGGGAGCCTCCAAAAGCCAGCTACCAGAAAATGATATAGCAGTGGAGCACAAAATTAGAACTTTTAGAAGTCTGCTCAAGGGGATGTCCCTGCCTGAAAGGTGCTCAGGAGGCAAAGTGGGGCAGAATCCTAGATGGGACAGTGTTGTTTCAGGATGCTCTAGGTCACTGGAAGACTGGGAGTGCCTGACTGCAGCAGAGCTCCAGGTACCAGAGCAGGGAAGCCAGCAGGAAGCAGTGAGCCTAGGAGTGGGTACTCAGTTCAGGGTTGCCATAAACTGCAAACCATGGTATAGTCAGGCAACTGCTTTCCAAGTAGGGGCCAAACAAATGGCAGAAACTGCGAGATATTCCCTTCCTCCCCTGGAAGAGAAGTGTGGGAGTACAATGTAGGAGACTGCAGGGTTTGAAGACTCCAAACTGGTTTGCATACCTGAGATATACTCAGTCACAGGTTGGGTGAGCACAGAGTGTGGATGGAGACCAGAAAGACAAGAGTGATTGACTGCTTTTCCCTGAGGGTGTACTGAAGAATGGGGCACTGAGCTTTCAGCTCAGGGGCTGGAGATTGTGAAGAAGCCATTTTCATTCTCATCCTCTAGAGCTGTGTGGAAAACCTTTAGGAAACAAAAGCCACATACAGCAATCCAGAGCAGATGGCAGTGCAATTCTGCCTAGGGCAAAGACACTGGAGAATCAACACAACAGGCCCTCCCCCAAAGATCAGCAAGAACATCCAGCCAAGACCAAGTTTACTGATCACTGAGAACTGCAAAACTCCAGTGCTAGGGGAATACAGCATATAAAATTCACGGTTTCCCCCCATGATTCTTTAGCCTTTCAATTTTAATTTTTTTCTCTTTCCTTTTTAACAGATTTCTTATTTTGTTGGCTTTTTAAAAATCATTTCTGATTTTTATTTTTACAGTTTTTTTTGTTCTCTTAAAATCTTTTTTTAATTTCCATCTTTACAGTTACATTCTATGCTTTCAATGTATTTAATTTTATTTTTGTATATATATAAGTTTTTCTTTCTTTATGATTTTGAGTTGTAGTTCCTTTTAACAAACCAACCAAAATACATGCACGATATAATATATTGCTCTGTTCTGTTCACCTGTTTATATTCATCCCTTTTTTTCTTTCTCTTTTTTTATCTTTTAATTTTCATGTTTACAGTTACATTCTATCCTTTCATTGTATTTAATTTCACTTTGTACATACATAAGTTTTTCTTTCATTACAATTTTGGGATCTAGTTTTCTAACAAACAGACCAAAATACACACAGGATCCAGTGTATTGCTCTATTTTGTTCACATTTCTAATCATATTCTATTTTGTTTTTTAATTTTATTTTTCAGTTTCTGGTCTCTTCTGTTTTGTTTGGTGTATATTTATTTGGGGTTGTTGTTGCCATTTTAGTATTTCATTCTCTAGTTCATCTATTCTTTTCTGGACAGAATGGCATTATAGAAAAACACACCTCAATAAAGAGAACAAGAGGCAGTACCGACTGCAGAGACCTCATTAGTATGGACATAATTAAGATGCCAGAATTACAGTTCAGAGTAACAATTATAAAGATACTACCTGGGCTTAAAAAAAGCATAGAAGACACTAGAGAATCCCTTTCTGGAGAAATAAAAGAATAAAATCTAATCAAGTTGAAATAAAAAGGCTATTAATAGGATACAATAAAAAATGGAGGCTCTAACTGCTAGAATAAATGAGGCAGAAGAGAGAATTAGTAATATAGAAGACAAAATGATGGAGAATAAAGAAGATGAGAAAGAGAGAGATAAAGAATTACTGGATCACAAAGGGAGAATCTGGGAGATAAGTGATACCATAAAGTAAAATATATATGTATATATATGTATATATATATACATATATATGTAAGTATATAATAATTGGGATCCCAAAAGAAGAGGAAAGAGAGAAATAGGGGCAAAAGGCATATTGGAGCAAATTATAGTGGAGAACTTTCCTAATTTGGCAAGGAAACAGGCATCCATATCCTGGAGGCACAGAAAACCCTCTCCCCAAAATCAATAAAAATACATCAACATCCTAACACAGAATTGTGAAACTTTCAGGGCGCCTGGGTGGCTCAGTTGGTTAAGCGACTGCCTTCGGCTCAGGTCATGATCCCGGAGACCGGGGATCGAGTCCCACATCGGGCTCCCTGCTCGGCGGGAAGCCTGCTTCTTCCTCTCTCACTCCCCCTGCTTGTGTTCCCTCTCTGGCTGTGTTTCTCTCTGTTAAATAAATAAAATCTTTAAAAAAAATAGTGAAACTTTTAAATATCAAAAATAAAGAGAAAATCCTGAAAAGAGCTTGGGACAAGAGGTCCATAACCTACAAGCATAGAAACATTAGACTGGAAGCAGACCTGTTAACAAAGACCTGGCAGGCCAGAAAGGACTGACATGATATAATCAGGATGCTAAATAAGAAAAATATACAGCCAAGAATACTTTATACAGCTAGGATGTCATTCAAAATAGAAGGAGAGATATAAAGCTTCCAGGACAGAAAGAAAATAAAGGAATTTGTTATCACCAAACCAGCCTTACAAGAATTAGTGAAAGGGATCTTTTAAGTGAAGAGAGAGCCCCAAAGTAACATAGACCAGAAAGAAACAGAGACAATATACAGAAACAGTGACTTTATAGGTAATAAAATGACACTAAATTCATATCTTTCAATAGTTACTCTGACTGTAAAAGGGATAAATGCCCCCATCAAAACACACAAGGTATCAAACTGGATTAAAAAAGCAAGGATCATTGATATGCTGTCAGCAAGAGATACATTTTAAACCCAAAGACAACTCCATATTGAAAGTGAGGGTGGACAACAATTTCTCATGCTAATGGACATCAAAAGAAAGCTGGGGTGGTAATCTTTATATCAAACAATTATACTGTAAACCAAAGACTGTAAGAAGAGATGAGAAAGGACACTATATCATACTTAACGGTTCTATCCAACAAGAAGATCTAACGATTGTAAATATTTATGTTCCTAACATGGGAGCGGCCAGTTATATAAGCCAAATAATAACAAAATTAAGGAAACACATTTATAATAATACGATAATAGTAGGGAGCTTATCAAAAATAAAGACACATGGGCGCCTGGGTGGCTCAGTTGGTTAAGTGACTGCTTTCGGCTCAGGTCATGATCCTGGAGACCCGGGATCGAACCCCACATCGAAGCCTGCTTATCCCTCTTTCAGTCCCTCTGCTTGTGTTCCCTCTCTAGCTGTGTTTCTCTCTGTCAAATAAATAAATAAAATCTTTATAAAAAATAAGTACACAAATAAAATCATTTATGAAAGAGGAGAGATCACAACCAACGCTGAAAAAAAATATAAACAAGTATAAGAACATATTATAAGCAACTACATGCCAACAGATTAGGGAATCTGGAAGAAATAGATGCATTCCTGGAGATGTATAAATTACCAAAACTGAAACAGGAAGAAATAGAAATGAAATAGAGATATAAATGAACAGACCAATAACCAGCAAGGAATTAAACCAGTAATCAAAAATCACCTAAAAAAACAAGAGTCCAGGGCCAGATGGCTTACCAGAAGAATTCCACCAAAGAATGACCTATTCTTCTGAAGCTGTTTTAAAAAATAGAAATGGAAGGAAAACTTCCAAACTCATTCTATGAGATCAGCATTACTTTGATCCCAAAACCAGACAAAGACCCCATCAAAAAGAATTAAAAACCAGTATCCCTGATGAACATGGATTTAAAATTATCACCAAAATACGAACGAATAGGATCCAGCAGTACATTAAAAGGATTATTCACCATGACCAAGTGGGATTTATTCCTGGGCTGCAAGGTTGGCTCAACATCCACAAATAAATGTACTACACGACATAAATAATAGAAAGGACAAGAATCATATGACCCTCTCAACAGATGCTGAAAAAGCATTTGACAAGGTACAGCACACTTTCTTGATTAAAACTCTTCATGGTGTAGGGATAGTGGGAACATACCTCAATATCATTAAAGCCATATACAAAAAGGCCACAGCAAATATCATGCTCAATGGGGAGAAACTGAGATCTTTCCTCATAAGGTCAGGAATACAACAGGGATGTCCACTATCACCACCTTTATTCAACATAGTATTAGAAGTTCAAGCTTCAGCAATCAGACAACAAAAAGAAATAAAATGCATCTTAATTGGCAATGAAGAAATCAAACTCTCACTCTTTGCAGATGACATGATACTCTAAGTAGAAAACCCAAAAGATCCCATCCCAAAATTGCTAGAACTCATACAGGAATCCAGTAAAGTGGCAGGATATAAAATTAGTGTACAGATATCAGTTGCATTTCTATACATTAACAACAAAAGAAAGAGAAATTAAGGAGTCAATTCCACTTAAAATTGCACCCAAAACCATACAATACCTATGAAAAAAGAAAACCAAAGAGGCAAAGGATCTCTTCTGAGAAAACTATTAAATACTCAAGAAAGAAATTGAGGAAGACACAAAGAAATGGAAAACATTCCATGTTCCTGGATTGAAAGAACAAATATTGCTAAAATATCTGTTCTACTCAGAGCAATCTACACAGTCAATGCAATCCCCATCAAAATACCATCATCCTTTTTCACAGAGCTGGAACAAACAATCCTGCAATTCATATGGAACTGAAAAAGACTCCAAATAGCCAAAGGAATGTTGAAAAAGAAAACCAAAACTGGTGGTGTCACAATTCCATACTTCAAGCACTATTAAAAAGCTGTAATCATCAAGACAGTATGGTACTGGCACAAAAACAGACACATAGATCAATGGAACAGAATAGAGAACTCAGAAGTGGACTCTCAACTCCATGGTCAAATAAGAAGGAAAAAATATCCAATGGAAAAAAGACAGTCTCTTCAACAAATGGTGCTGGGAAAATTTGACAGCCACATGTAGCAGAATGCAACTGGACCATTTTCTTACACCATACACAAAAATAGATTCAAAATGGATGAAGAACCTAAATGTGAGATAGGAATCCTCAGCTGCAGCAACTTCTTATTATACATGTCTCCAAAGGCAAGGGAAACAAGGCAAAAATAAACTACTGGGACTTTATCAAAATAAAAAGCTTTTGCACAGCAAAGAAAACAGTCAGCAAAATCAAAAGACAGCCAACAGAATGTAAGAAGATATCTGCAAATGACATATAAGATAAAGGGCTAGTATCAAAAATCTTTAACAAACTCCTCAAACTCAACACCCAAAAAACAAATAATCCAATCAAGAAATGAGCAGAAGACATGAACTGACATTTCTGCAAAGAAGACATACAAATGGCCAATAGACACATGAAAAAATCCTCTATATCACTCAGAATCAGGGAAATACAAATCAAAACTACAATGGGTTACCACGTAATAATAGTCAGAATGGCTAAAATTAACAGATTAGGAAACAACAGATGATGGTGAGGATACAGAGAAGGGGGGGGGCTCTTACACTGTTGGTGGGAATGCAAGATGGTGCTGCAGCCACTGTGTAAAAATATGGAAGTTCCTCAAAAAGTTAAAAATAGAGCTACCCTATGACCCAGCAATTGCACTAATGGGTATTTACCCCAAATATACAAATGTAGTGATCTGAATGGGCACCTGCACCCCAAAGTTTATAGCAGCAATGTCCACAATAGTCAAACTATGGAAAGACCCTAGATGTCCATCGACATATGAATGGATAGAGAAGATGCGGTACATGTGCTGCATGGAATGGAATACTATCCAGCCAGAAAAAAAATAATGAAATGTTGACATTTGCAATGATGTGGATGGAACTCGAGGGTATTATGCTAAGGGAAATAAGTCAATCAAAGAAAGACAATTATCATTGCCTCATCTGTATGTGGAATTTAAGAAACAAAAGAGAGGATCATAAGGGAAGAGAAGAAAAACTAAAACAAGAAAAAATCAGAGAGGGAGACAAACCGTAAGAGACTCCTAATCATAGGGCACAAACTCAGGGTTTCTGGAGGGGAGGGGGATGGGAGATGGGGTTACAGGATGATGGACACTAAGGAAGACACATGAAATAATGAGCACTGTGTATTATATAAGACTGATGAATCACTGACCTCTACCTCTGAAACCAATAATACCTTGTATGTTAGTTAATTGAATTTAAATTTAAAAAAGAACAAACTATTTCTCATACAGAAAATATTGCTCCCAAAACTTTTTACAGCTTTATTGAGATATAAGTGACATATAACATTGTGTAAGCTTAGAGTGTACAATGTGATATTTGATATATATCTACTTTATTTATATATTGCAATATAATGACCACAATAAGGTTAGTTAACACATCCTTTGGCTCACATAATTATCATTTTTAAAGCTATTCTATAAGGTCAATTGCTTTTCCAATCATTCACATATACTTACATATAAATATATGTACACACATATATTCTTTCTGAAAAGTACTACCTTTGGCTAAATAATACTTATTACTCCATATTGCATTGTATTCTGGGTTAATTTTCTCTAACACAAAAATAGTTAACATTTTGTTCTTAATAAATAAAGTAGGTAATATGGTAATTTGAAGTTTTGAAGAAAACCATGGCATTCTTATATTAACCAACCATCCATATCTCTCTTTCTACTTTCTTCCCTCTTCCCCAATCCTTCTCTTTTTCTACCTCTCTCTCTGATTCTTGCTGAAATATGAATATATTGTCTTAATAGCCATATATCCATATGTCTAGGACTTTTTGCCACCTTCTAAAAGCTTTGCATTTTTCTTATTCTGTAAAATTTTCCTATTTTCACTTTACTATGGTTATATGTGCTTACTATATATCATTAAGTTTCTGTCATATCATCGAGGACTCAGCTAACTACCTCCCATTGGACAAATCAAACCACCACCTGACTTGTTTAATACAATTTTACTGGTACACAGACATGCCCATTCATTGGTATATTATCTTCGGCTGATTTTATACTGCAACAACAAAGTTGAATAGCTGTGACATAGTTATAAAAACCATCATATGACTTACAGGGCCTAAAGTATTTACTATCTGGCCCTTTGTAGCAAAAGTTTGCTGTCTCCTGTCTGTTGCCTGATATATAGCAGGTGCTGAATATATATGTATATGCTAACTGTATTAATAAACAGAGAGATGGTTAAATAGCAAATGACAGAAAAATGCAGGCCTTATGTAAGAGAAGACTACTTCACTTCATTTGGAAAGTTGAGATCCAGAAATGTCTGGGTGGCTCAGTCTTAAGGACAAGCATCTGCCTTTGGCTCCAGTCGTGATTCCAGAGTCTGGGGATCAAGCCCTGCATTAGGCTCCTAGCTCAGGGTCTGCTTCTCTCATTCTCTCTGCCTGCTACTCCCCTGCCTTGTTCTCTCTCTCTCTCTCTCTCTCTCTCTCTCTCTCTCTCTCTCTCTTTCTCTCTCTCTCTGTCAAATAATAAATAAATAAATAAATAGATAGATGATAGATAGATAGATAGATAGATAGATAAAATCATAAAGTTGAGATCCAAATTGTTTCTGGAGTACAGTGGGTTTTATTAGTCAGGAGGAAGAAAGGAGAATGTATCTCTTCATAGAAACAACAATTACTGAGACAAGGTGGTGAAGTGAACTGAAAGATTTAGTTCTATACTGTTGTACAGAATGTTTAATTTCAAATCAGAAGAGTGTATTTAAAAAAAGAAGAGTGTATTAATTTCTGATTGCCTCTAATTCCCAAAAACCAGATGTTCAGTAAGATCATTACATGTGGTAGTGTTCACCATTACCTAATTTAAGAAATTTTCACACCACATTATGTTCGTTATCTTGGGATAATTTCATAGCTACTTCTACCTGCTCTGTAGAACTGTTAACTAGCCAAACCTGAAAATAAACAGTCTTAATGAATGTCTGAAGACTGCTATAGAAAATTTTAAGTAGAAGAGCTTGCAGTACTTAGGATTTTTTTTTTAAGATTTTATTTATTTGACAGAGAGAAACATAACCAGAGAGGGAACACAAGCAGGGGGAGTGAGAGAGGGGGAAGCAGGCCTCCCGCTGAGCAGGGAGCCCCATGTGGGACTCGATCCCGGGTCTCCAGGATCATGACCTGAGCTGAAGGCAGTCGCCCAACCAACTGAGCCATGCAGGCGCACCTTAGGATTTTTAACTATAGCATTATACTACAGTCCTTTGAAATATGGATAAATGAAACCTGGTTTGAATAAGAAGTTTAATGGAGACAGAAGTTATCTTCACTTCTGGTGAGCACAGCATAATACACAGTGAACTTGAATCTCTATATTGTACACCTGAAACTAATATAACATTGTGTGTCAACTACACTCAAATAAAAAAAGAACTTTAAAAAAAAGCTTAGTGGAAATAATGTAGCAGAAATTCAGATAAGGAGAAAGAGTATAATTTCTTCAGTTAGTAAAACTTAATTTTTTGGATATCTCAAATAGTTACTGGATTATGGAAGTGGCTGAAGACCAGAAATTTTCATGGTTGATAGGAATTCATTTTCTTTGATTATCTATGAAGCAATCTAGAGGATGGGTAAACATAGCATATAATGAGATTGTTGACCTTGATGTTTAAATTTTATTGCTTTCATGGATTTAAAGCAGGTTTATATTTTAATATACCTCATATAAAAATACAATCTGTAATTGGACTCTTCAACAAATAGAAATGATGTTTATGTCTCATTTCCATTATCAGAATTCCTTATTTCATTTTTTCATTTAAATTTTCTCTGTCATGATGTTTTATATTCTTTTTATCTGCTGTTTTATTTATATTTATACTCATCTATGAAGATAGAGAAATGCATAATAAAGGCTGTAGTTGGCAATAAATAAGTTGTGAGACTGAATATTTTGTAACAATGGAAGCTTGGGACATGAAACAGAAGTCCTATTACACTTCCCTCTCTCTAGTTGCAGTACCTCTTGAATAAAAGAAGACATGGCTATGGAGCTGAGAAGACTAAAAAAATCTCTCTTTGCAAGCACGGTGCTCAATTTGTAAGTTAAAGTGAAATACAGATGGACAATAAATTTAAGAAGCAAATCTACCTGCCATAAAAGACATTACTCCTTTTAAATCAAGAGACAAGAGAAAATTAATAATTGGGAAAGTCCTCATCTTAGAAATCAGCAGTTTGAATCCAAATTAACACTGGAGAGAGAGAACTGCCATATATAATGCTTATATCAAACCATCTGGTTTGATAGATGAGGAAATCTGGCATGTTGAGGCATGAGATATTTGCGATACAGAAAGGAAAATATCAATCCATTGTCAGAGTATCTTTCATCCTCTTCCAAGAATGAAAAAAAATTCTGAAATGTCAAAAATGGCCTATGAAAAAACTTTTCCTTCCTTTCTCCCTCCCTTCCTTTCTTCCTTCCTTCTTTCCTTCCTTCCTTCCTTCCTTCCTTCCTTCCTTCCTTCCTTCCTTCCTTCCTTCCTTCTATTGAAGCTTATGCAATCAATAAGCACTGAATAGCCATTATAATTCATTACAATAAACACTGAAGATAGATAAATAATAAAACAATACAGTTAACAGAATAATAAGAAGGTGTGCATAGTATTATTGGACACCTAGAGGAAGCATGTAACAACATTTAAGATGAGGAATTCCAGAAAGAAATATCCCACATATTGATTCATGTTATGAGTATGAATTGGCTGTGGGAATAGAGATAGGAAAGAGATTTGGTAGAGATTGGGCAGAAGATACGCTTGGGCATTAGTGCATTACCAGAAACATTTTTGAAAAGCAAAACTACATAGTGTATGAAGGAAACAAGAACCATTCTGGATAACCGGAGCTTGACATTCAAGGCAGAAAATGGCCAGTGATAGGAAATTGGGTCATGTCATAGAGAGCCTTGTATTAAGTCTTTTAGAAATTGTGGAGGGATGCCTGGCTGGCTGTTGGTTAAGCACCTGCTTTCGGCTCAGGTCATGAATCCAGGGTCCTTGGGATCAAGTCCTGCATTGGTCTCCTTGCTCAGAAGGGAGCCTGCTTCTCTCTCTACTCCTCCTCCTGCTCTTGCTTCCTCTCCATCCCTCTCTCAAATAAATAAATAAAATCTTAAAAAAAAAGAAATTGTGGAATCCATTTTATGAGTAACCAGGACACATGGAAGCCTTATAAGTCACTAAATATTTGAAGTATTGTTTTTTTATTTTTTTAAGATTTTATTTATTTGTGAGATAGCACAGAGGGAGAGTGAGAAGCAGACACCCCACTGAGCGGAGAGCCTGATGTGGGGCTCCATCCCAGGACCCTGAGATCATGACCTGAGCTGAAGGCAGACACTTAACTGACTGAGTCACTCAGGCATCCCTTGAAGTATTGTTTTTTAAATCAATCGTGCTGGTGGCTTTTTGCAAGGAGGGTTTACACAGTTGAGTGGGAAGCCATTGATTACTGATTACTCACCCAACAAACCTATTTAAGAAGTTGTTGTAATAGTGACTTATTAGATTAAAATTTGAAATAAAGAAATTGTTAGGATGAATAGAAGGGAGTTTGATAAAAAATATTTAGAGGGTAAAACTGAAAGACTGTTGTAACAAATTTGATGTCAGAGTTGAAAGAAAAAGACATTTAGGGATGCCTGAGTGGCTCAGTTGGTTAAGTGACTAACTCTTGGTTTCAGCTAAGGTCGTGATTTCAGAGTCCTGAGATCAAGCTCTTCATCAGGTTCTGAGTCTGCTGGAGATAATCTCACTGTCCCCCTCCCCCTACACTTTCTCTCTCAAATAAGTAAAATCTTCAATAAAAAAAGAAAAAAATAGATTTAAAGATGAACCTCAGATATCTAGTTAGAATAACTGGGTGGCTGTTGATATAACTAAATAAGATAAAAAATAATCTAGAAGGAAACAAAAATTTGGTTGGGGAAAGAATAGTGCAGTATTCATATATGCTGTATTTAAGGTGCCTGTAGATAGCGGATTTACTGTGTACTTCCAAGACAGATATGGACAGCATAATGGTAAGGATGAAACAATGACTGAACAAAATGTCACACATAGAGAAGTGGGTGAAGGGAAGACTGTTAAAAATTTTCAGGGCTTAACAGTCATATCCAGAATTGGAAAAGAAATGGGAGAAGAATAGGAACCAATATTAGAGCTAAAGATCCAAGGAAGTAAATCACAAAATGAAGAAACAAAACATTTGTAGCAATGCGTTTGTAGTTCAGTGCAGGCTGGTTCCACCATATCCTGCTCTGCTTACTCTTAAACTAAAATTTGGCTAAGATGGAAGGTCCATTTTTCATTTCATTTCTCTTTATTTTATCACTTCCATCTTGAATTCATACTTTTGCTATAGTCCCCTATGAATGTAAATATATATGTATGTATGCATATATATATATGCATGTGTATACATAATTTTTATCATTATTCTAGAAAAGTACTCTTTGGTTTGTTTAATGTTTTTGGTAATTATGCAAATATCTGGCAGTCTTATTGTAAGGTGATTTTGTGTTTACTTGGCTTTACCATTATTTGTGCCAGACATTATGAGAAATGTTGAAGAAAGCAAAAATTAGCAGAAATTAACCCCTGTTCTTTGAGAGTTTAAAATCTAAGTAATAAGACATGCTTAAAAATCACTATCATTTGCTATAGGAATTACAGTGAGATAAGTGAAAAAATGTAATATGAAAGCTCAGTATTCTTAGTTTTCTTCCTCTTCCTCATTTTAAGAAATAATAAAACTGGGGCACCTGGGTGGCTCAGTGGGTTAAAGCCTCTGCCTTCGGCTCAGGTCACGGTCTCAGGGTCCTGGGATCGAGGTCCGCATTGGGCCCTCTGCTGGGCAGGGAGCCTGCTTCCTCCACTCTCTCTGTCTGCCTCTCGGCCTATTTGTGATCTCTTTCTCTCTGTCAAATAAATAAATAAAATCTTAAAAAAATAAATAATAAAACTGAAACCTAGAGAGCTGATCTGGACTTTCCCAAGATCATGGAACTGGTTCATGTGTAAATATATAGTTCTTTTGGTGAACAAATGAATGTTTCAGGATCTAAATTATTCAGATTTAGGAGATAGCTTCAGGATTAACTATGTGCTAAAGAAATGCATGTTGACATAGAGAGATGACTATTTAATTGCTCTTTTCTGGAAAAAAAGCATTATCATTTAATGTAAGATTCAAAACACATGACACATTCGTTTCTATTCAGTATACCTTGCTACAATAATTCCATATGCTTAGTAAATATATGGAAGTCAAATTCTTTAAAAACTACAGGTCACTGTCTTTCCATGTCAAAACCCCTCACTTGTCTTTCAGCACATACAGCACATCATCCTGGTTGATATTGAGCTGTAAACACCAAAGTAGGTTATTCCTACTAGACTTCACAAGGAGGAGATGACAAAAGCCCAGGCATGAGCACATAGCCATGGTCTCTGACATGGTAGGATAAAACAGTCCCTCCACTCTGCATAATCACACATTGACTATATATCTAATGAAATGTTGCTACCTCCAGTCCTGATCTACAAAACACTGTGAGTATAGTTCTGAGAAAACTTTGTTCTGTGTTCCAGAACCAGGGGACTTTTTTATGGCAATGATGCATGTAGATGAAAATATCTCATCCACAGGTTTCACTGGCTACAGTGACCAGCCCATGGGACTTGGTCTTCTGGAGGGAACCCTCACAGATCTTTATGGCATGCCTGTAAATGTCCAGGCAGTCATCAAGGATACTTACCTTGCTGGCTAACAATCAGATGGCACAATCTTCAAAGGCTTTTAAATATTTGAGTCAGTAAACTGAAATTGGCTGGATGCAGTTGGCTATTGGAAGTATTGCACTGGAAGGACATCTTTGGAACATCCAGTTGGCTAAACATGGGTTCATAATGACTTGGTCTGGCAGATTCACTGTGTTGGTAATGGTCCAGATCACAAACTGGGCCTTCTTGTGATTTAGCCAGTGTGAGAAATTATACATTATGTCTTATTTTGAGTACACAGGTTGAACTCATCCACAAGCAGCTCCATAGTCTACAAAGGTAGTTTTCAAGTTATGTTACAGTGGTTTTATTGTGAACTACAAATGTTGGTCTTTATACATTATAATGGGAAGCTCCTCTAGAGCCAGGTTTCTGGACCTTTGGACTATTACCATTTGGGGCTGAATAATTATTTGTTGTTGGGAGACCATCCTGTGCACTGTACGATGTTTAGCAACATCTTGGTTTCTGCCTATTAGATGCCAGTTCTGACAACCAAATACGCCTCCAGACTTTTCTAAACATCCTCTGGGAACAAAAATGATCCCAATGGCAACCACCGTTGTAGAATTTTATTGGTAAATATTTGAATGGCTATGTTTTGTTTTTCCACTAAATCAACTCATATTTTAAATTACCCAATATTTGGGGTGCTTGGGTGGCTCAGTTGGTTAAGTGTCTGCCTTCAGTCCTGGGATTGAGCCCCTTACTGGGCTACCTGCTCAGCAGGGAGCTTGTTCCTCTGCTGCTCTCCCTGCTTGTGCTCTTTCTCTCACATGCTCTCTCTCTCAAATAAATAAATAAATAAATTAATTAATTAATTAATTAATATTTTTAAGAACTACCTAGTAGATTTTATAGTATTGGTATTTCCAAATGTTTTTGTTCTTTATGTAGGTAATAATTCTTCATCCAAACTCAGCAAGAATGTAAATAAGAATTCCATGAGTATCAAGTTTAATCGAAATTCTCTTGTCTAGAGGGGAAGATATGAGCAAAAAGAGTAGGATGAAGGTAACAGCACTGGACATGTGTAAAAAAATGTGTTATTACATATGTAACCATCAAAATTTAAAGTGAGGTAGATCAAAACCATTCAAAACTTACCAATTTCAATGTAATTTTGAAAATTACTTAACCTTTTAGGAGTGTAGGATTTAAAAATAATTTAATTCCAGGATAATTAAAATGCAGTGCTATATTAATTTCAGGTATAAAATATAGTGATTCAACAATTCTGTACATTACTCATTGCTCATCATAACTGTACTCTAAATCCCCATCACATATTTCACCCATTCCCCCACCTACCTCCCCTCTGGTAACAGTCAGATTTTTCTCTAGAGTTGGGTCTTTTTTGTGTGTCTCTTTTTACTTTGTTTTCACTCATTTGTTCTGTTTTTTTTTTTATTTAATTTTTTTTCAGTGTTCCAAGATTCATTGTCCATTCCCCACACCCAGTGCTCCATGCAATAGGTGCCCTCAGTACCCACCACCAGGCTCTCCCATCTCCCCACCCTCTCCCTCTAAGTCCCTCAGTTTGTTTCTGTGTCCAAAGTCTCTCTTGTTTCATTTCTCTCCCTGAATTACCCTACTTCCCATTTACTTTCCTTCTCCTACTGTCCTCTGTATTACCCCTTATGCACCGCAACTAAGTGAAACCATGTGATACTTGACTTTTTCTACTTGGCTTATTTCACTCAGCAAAATCTCTTCCAATCCAGTCCATGTTGCTACAAAAGTTGGATATTCATCCTTTCTGATGGAGGCCTAGTATTCCATTGTATATATGTACCACATCTTCTTTATCCATTCATCTGTTGATGGGCACCTTGGCTCTTTCCACAGTTTGGCAATTGTGGCCATTGCCGCTATGAACATTGGGGTACATATGGTCCTTCTTTTCACTACATCTTTATCTTTGGGGTAAATGCCCAGTAGTGCAATTGCAGGGTCATAGGGTAGTTCTATTTTTAATTTTTTAAGGAATCTCCACACTGTTTTCCAAAGCGGCTGCACCAGCTTACATTCCCACCAACAGTGTAAGAGAGTTCCCCTTTCTCTGCAGCCTCTCCAATTTGTTTTGTTTCTTAAATTCCACATATGAGGGGGTGCCTGGGTGGCTCAGTTGGTTAAGGGACTGCCTTCGGCTCAGGCCATGATCCCAGAGATCCGGAATCGAGCCCCGCATCGGGCTCCCTGCTTGGCGGGAAGCCTGCTTCTCCCTCTCTCACTCCCCCTGCTTGTGTTCCCCCTCTAGCTATGTTTCTCTCTGACAAATAAATAAAATCTTTTAAAAAAAATTCCACATATGAGTGAAATCATACGGTATCTGTCTTTCTATGACTGACTTATTTCACTCAGCATTATACTCTCTAGATCCATTCATGTTGTAGCAAATGGCAAGACCTCACTTTTTTTATAGCTGAGAGGAATGTTGAACTTCTTTTTAAGACTGAGATTTATGAGTATCACGTCAACATTTTCTTCTGCTTTCTTTTAATCTCCCATACCTGTATTGCCATTGTTACTGGTTTTTGGTAAAACAAGACATTTACCAAGGAATATGCTTTTCTTCAATATAACAAGCATGCATTTTCCCATTAGAACTTTCTAAAAATAATAAATATCTCACTTTTTCCCCCAAAGATTATCCCAATCCTAAATAAAGTAAATTTAGTAAGATGCTTAACATTTAATTGGCAACAGCCTTCAGAGCTGTTTCACTGGATAATTTTTCACCAGGATTTTTTTCAAAATCACTGGTATCAGAGAACGGTTATAGTAAAGGAGCAGGTAATTTTATCTTTACACTATGCTTTAAAATTATTTAACACTTAATTCAGATTTTTCTTAATAACATCCAAATAACAGCAGCAGATACATACAACTATTAATGTTATATAAAATTCATGTGTTTGTTATATAATTAGTGACAATATAATTGTATATAATATACAATAGTTATATCATTATCTTAATGATAGTTCATTCCTGACAATAAAGATGATGACAGTTTTTAAATAATTTTTGAATTCTGATAAATATACATAAATTTATCATCTTAACCATCTTAAGTGCACTGTGCAGTAGTATTAATTATATGTACACTGCTGTGCAACAGATATCCAGCACTCTTTTCATTTTGCAACACTGAAACTCTATACCCGTTAAATAACAATCCCTTATTGCCCCCACCCTAGCCCCTAGCAACTACCATTCTACTTTTTGTCTCTATAAATTTGACTATAATAGATACCTCATATAAATAAAATCATATAGTATTTGTCTTTTTGGACTGGCTTATTTTACTTATCATACTATCCTCAACGTTCTTCCATATTGTAGTATATGTCAGAATTTCGTTACTTTTTAAATCTAAATAATATTCCATTGAATGTATATACCACATTTTGTTCATCCATTTATCCATCAAAGGACACTTGAGTACCTTTCACCTTTTGGTCATTGCAAATAATTCCTCTATGAATATGGGTGTACAAACATCTTTTTGAGATCCATCTTTCAATTATTTTGGGTATATACCCATAAGCAGGACTGCTGTATCATATAACAATTCTATTTTTTGAGTAACTGCATACTGTAAATACACCAGTTGATATTCTCACCAACAGTACATAAAATTATAATTTTTCCACATCCTCAACAATTATTAATTTATTCAGTGATAGTGATACTGAACATCATTTCATGTGCTTGTTGACTATTTGCTTATCTTTTCCTGGAGAAAGAATGGCAACTCCTTTGCCATTCTTTTTTTTAAAGATTTTATTTATTTGACAGAGAGAAACACAGCCAGAGAGGGAGAACAAGAAGGGGGAATGAGAAAGGGAGAAGCAGGCTTCCCGCCGAGCAGGGAGCCAGATGTGGGACTCGATCCCGGGTCTCCGGGATCATGACCTGAGCCAAAGACAGTCGCTTAACCAACTGAGCCATCCAGGTGCCCCTCCTTTGCCATTCTTAATCAGGTTGTTTGTTTTTTTGTTCCTGAGAGGCAGTTCTTCATTTTTTTAAATTATTTGTTTTAGAGAGGTAAAGAGCGAGAGTGAGTAGGGGGAAGAGCAGAGGGAGAGGGACAAATACACTCCATGCTGACCATGGAGCCCAATGCAGCACTTGATCCCATGACCCTAGTTCAAGACCTGAGCTGAAACCAAGAGTTGGACACTCAACCGACTGGGCCACCCAATTCAGGTGCCCCAGAATTAAAGTTCTTTATATATTCTGGCTATTGAACCATTATCAGACATATGATTTTCTCCTCTTCTGCAAGTTGCCTTTTCACTCATTAATGCACAAAAGTTTTAAATTTTGAGGCAGTTCAATTTATCTACTTTCAGTTTTTATTTTATATCTCAAATCTAAGTTCAATGACTTGCACCATTCGTCTTCCAACTATATCATAAAAGAGCTTAGGAAACCGACCAAGAATGCTACACTGGTATACACTGGTATATGCATATCTAGTTTGTCTGTGAATATAGCTTTTTTAAAAAATATTTTATTTATTTATTTGAGAGAGATCACAAGTAGGCAGAGAGGCAGGCAGAGAGAGAGGAGGAAGCAGGCTCCCTTGCTGAGCAGAGAGCCCGACGTGGGCCTCGATCCCAGGACCCTGAGATCATGACCTGAGCTAAAGGCAGAGGTTTTAACCCACTGAGCCACCCAGGTGTCCTATAGCTTTTTTTTTTAATGGTAACTATAGTCAGTTTTGAGGCCCTGACTAGAGGCCACTCAATTCTCCTTCCTAAGTAGCTGATTAAATCCACACACCAACCTTTTTTCTTTTTGGCTCTCACACTTTAGGTCACTATGTACTAGCCTCAACCACCTTATAGCCAGGTACCAGAAAACTAGGGGAAGTCCCTATGCCCCAGGGCCTGTGAAACTACTCATATTAGCCAATCCACAGGGACCCGGAGAAATCTAGCTAAACTCACCCGCTTGCCAGACATAAACTGTCTCCTAGCATCCTGTCCCTTGGTATAACTTTCTGTATGGCCCTGTCTGGCAGCCTTCTCTCATTTAGAGTTGTAAGTAACAAAAAGCTTCTTTTAAAATCATCCTACTGTCTTTTTATTTTGTCCTCCCATTAAAAGAACCTTTAAATCTTATAAGAAACAGACCAGGAGAAAGTAGAGTGACATCAAACCAAAAATAATGACATAATGGTAAAGATGTCAATTCAGGTCAAGACAACACAGAAAGAAAACATTTGATGCATCTGCAACACTCCAAATGCATAGAAAAATAGATAATATAAAAAGAGAAAATAAGAAATAGTAGCCTTAAAATAAGTATTTTCATGGACCAAAGACAAAACAAATATTTAGCCTGAGCTACATACCTCCTACTTTACAACCTTGGAAACAAGCACTGGTGATTACACTTCATATTTCATGGGATAACGGTGTGAAAATACACTCTATCTCTACAAATCATAATCTAACAAATCTGCCTATAATAGATACCTCATATAAATAAAATCATATAGTATTTGTCTTTTTGGACTGGCTTATTTTACTTATAATATCCTCAAAGTATACATGGTATACATGTGTGTGTGTGTGTATATATATATATATAGACACACATGATATACACACACAATATATATATAATATATATACATATATTCTTAAGGAATATTGGCATAAGAACCTTCAGCAGTATATTAGTAAGTTGGACTCAACACCTTAAAAAAGAATACTTAATAAACAAATATTATTTATCCCAGAAATGACCAAAAAGGCGGATGAAAAAAGCTCAAAACCATTAGTCATCTGGACAACGAAAATTAACATAACAATGAGATACCACTAAACCCACCAGGCTGTTTAAATTAATACTAATCATAACTAATTTGCCATGGATGTGGAGAGTGCCTGGGTGGCTTAGCTAGTTAAGTGTGTGCTTTTGGCTTGGATCATGATCCCAAGGTCCTGCGACTGAGTCCTGCATCAGGTTCCCTACTCAGTGGGGAGTCTGCTTCCCCCTCTACCCTTCCCCCCCTTGCTCATGATCTCTCTCTCTCACACACACTCTCTCTCAAATACATAAAATCTTAAAAATAAAATAAAATAAAATAAAATAAAATAAAATAAAATATGGAATGCTCTTTTAAAAAATAAAACAAAAAAGAATGTGGAACAACTGAAAGTCTCATATATTGTTGGGCAGGGTCATAATATTATACAAGTACATTGAGAAAAAAGGTCACGTAATTTTATCTAAAACTAAAGATTCACCTATGCTGCAAACAAGAAGTATACTACTAGATATTTACCCAATATATGCAAACATATATATTTACACAAAGCTTTGTACAAGAAAGCATATCGAGCTTATTCATAAAAGCCAAAACTGGAAACAGCTTAAGTATTGATCAAAGTGTCTATCAATAGGCTATTGAATAAAGTATGGTATAATCATACAATGAAATACTACGTAGTATTACAAAGGAGTAAGTTTCTTACCCAGAGTGACATGGATTAATGTCAAAAACATGATGCTGAGTAAAAGAAGCCTTAAACAAGAGAGTACATAGTGTACAATACAATTAAAAGGAAGTGCTGGAACAAGCAGAGACAAACTAATTTATGGTAGAAAAAAGTCAGAATAGTGGTTATCTCTGAAAGGGGGGATGGAAAGGGGCATTTGAAAACTTTTTTAGTGTGATGATAATATTCTGCTGCGATAGAAGTTTGAGTCATTTGACAAAACTCATCAAACTGCATGCTTAAAATTTGTACATACCATTTTAAGTAAATTTTACTTCAAATTAAAAAAAAACTATAAATAAATAGTGAACCTAGCTTATGATTTGCAATCTAAAATGTTTAGGACTGAAGTAAACAGATATGTGCAACTTACAAGAAAAATGCCTATAAAAATATGGTAACATGATGGATGGGTAGAAGGACTGATAAAGAGGTGTGGTAAAAACAAGTATAGCAAATGTTAACTGTTGAATATTGGTGCTGAGTATGTGAATACTGACTGTAAAATTCTTTCCAATTTTCTGAATGCTGGAGATACTTTATAATATGATAGGTTGTAAGTAGTGAGGCTCATGCTTTAGAAATTTTATGTATATAAACTTAACACCAGAAAGTAGCAACATTTTCTTTGGTTCTGTGACTAGATCTGTGTTACCCACCATTTCTGTGGAGGCAGGAACTCTGGATCATCAACATGATGGAAGCTTCCTAAGGACGCTCTGGGATGGCAACTGCAAATGTTCTAGAAATACATAGAGAAAAAAGGGGGAAATAATTCAAAATGAGATTCCTACTCAAATGCAAAGCATGAATAAATGGCATGTGAGAAAAGAAATCCATTAAATTCACCATTCAAAATATTCCATAAATTCCATGAGGGCAACTTCAAAGCCCTAAAGAAAGACAACCAGGTACTCTAAATGGTGTAAATTGCCCCTTAAAAAAAAGATAAATTAAACATTAAATTGTCATTTTACAATGACATGACATGACATGTCCCTGATGAGAGTTTTTATTGGCTATTTTAAGTATATAAATAAAGACACTAGAGAAACAAACATATCCAGTTATGACCTGGTCTTAGAATGCTTCAGAAATTACTCAGCTCTTGATGTTATTACAATAATGCATTAATTAATTCAACAAATATCTATCTACCTATCATCTATCTGTATATTTATTTATAAATATTTTATTTATTTATATGAGAGAGAGAGAGAAAGATTGAGAGAATGAGTTGGCGGAAGGGCAGAGGGAGAAGCAGACCCCCCTGCTGAGCAGGGAGCTGGATGCAGGACTCCTCCCAGAACTCTGGGATCATGACCTGAGCCAAAGGCAGATGCTTAACTTGCTGAGCCATCTAGGAGCTCTCAACAAATATTTATTAAAGACTGAGAATGATCCAGGTACATCCCCTGGTATGCAGGGATGTAAAAAGCAGCTAATAGCAAGAGCCATAAAGAGGATACTTTCTGAATACTCATCTTTACTTTTGAGGCAAGATATAGGACAAGAGTTGAAGGAATGACAAGGGTAAGTCTAGAAATAAAACACTTAGTGAGCCTTCCAGATTAGCTAATAAAGTTAGCAAGAATAATGTATACAGAGAATACATGTTTGATACACTTTTTCATTTTGTCTCCAAATGAGGCTAACAAAACATGAGTGTGTGTGTGTTTGGAGGGTTTCAGGGAGACATCTGGCTGCCACTGAATGCAAAATGCATTTTTACTAGGAGACCTAAAGTTGGTGATTTCTTATATGAGATCAGAAAGAATTTTTAGGAGTGGACATGTGGTCACTCAGACAGTTAAAAAGTTATGGTGGTACAAAAACAGAGAAATAGACCAATGGAACAGAGTGGAGAGCCCACATATAGACCCACAAATCTATGGTCAAATCATCTTTGACAAAGCAGGAAAAAATATCCAGTGGAGAAAGGACAGTCTCTTCAATAAATGGTGCTAGGAAAATTGGACAGCTACATATAGAAGAATGAAACTAGACCATTCTCTTACACCACACACAAAGGCAAACTCGAAATGGATGAAAGACCTCAACGTGAGGCAGGAATCCATCAAAATCCTGGAAGAGAACATAGGCAGTAACCTCTTTGACATCAGCCACAGCAACTTCTTTCAAGACATGTCTCCAAAGGCAAAGGAG
>PITA01009203.1:28032-79227 GCA_004023965.1 Spilogale gracilis | reverse complement strand
TTTTTTTTTAAAGATTTTATTTATTTATTTGACAGAGAGAAACGAAGTGAGAGAGGGAACACAAGCAGAGGGAGTGAGAGAGGGAGAAGCAGGCTTCCCGCCCAGCAGGGAGCCCGATGTGGGACTCGATCCCGGGTCTCCGGGATCATGACCTGAGCTGAAGGCAGTCGCTTAACCAACTGAGCCACCCAGGCGCCCCGTGAATGCTAGTGTTTAGAGAGGGAGAGGTGAAGGGGAAGTTATGAAGAAATGGATCTATTAGTGTATATATAATGCTTATTGAGAGAGAGGATGCCCCTGGAGCAACATGTTTAATATGTAAAATCTGAGTGGTGTTTACATGGATATGTGTCAATTATCTTCCATTTATTACTTTTTTGTTACCTTTTACTTAAAAATAGGAATACTTGGAAACCAGATATCCACATGCAAAAAAGAAATTAATCTAGACACAAGATTTACACATCACAAAAATGAACTCAGGAAAGTGAATCCTAGACCTAAATATAAAACACAACACCTTATATTTTTATAACTCCTAGAAGATAATGTCGGAGACCCTGGGTTTGGTAATGAATTTTAGATACAAACGAAAAGTCATGATCCATGAAAGAATTGATGAGCTGGACTTCATTAAATTAAAAACTTTGCTCTGAGAAAGACACTGACAAGAGAATAAAAAGTTGAGGCACAGACCGGGAGAAAATATTTGCAAAAGACACATCTGCTAAAAGAACCAAATCTCAACAATCAGAAAAATAGACCAGTTAAAAAATGAGCCAAAGACTGGGATGGACACATCCCCAAAGAAGATAGAGAGATGGTAAGTGGACATATGAAAATATGTACCATGTCATATGTCAGTCAGACATGAAAATTAAAACAATGAAGCACTACCACACACCTATCAGAATGACCAAAATCCAGAACACTGACAACACCAAATGCTGGTGAGGATGTGGAGCAACAGGAACTCTCATTCATTGCTGGTGGGAATGCAAAACGGTGCAGCCACTTTGGAAGACAGTTTGCTATCAGAAGATACAAGAAACCTGGAGGAGAGATAAAACAACTTTATTACTAACAGCAACACCTGTACAATGTATCAGGAAGTTTCACTTTTATATTCTTTTTTTTAAAAGATTTTATTTATTTATTTATTTGACAGAGAGAGAGATCACAAGTAGGCAGAGAGGCAGGCAGAGAGAGAGGGGGAAGCAGGCTCCCTGCTGAGCAGAGAGCCCGATGTGGGCCTTGATCCCAGGACCTTGAGATCATGACCTGAGCTGAAGGCAGAGGCCCGAACCCACTGCCACCCAGGCGCCCTCACTTTTATATTCTGTCTTAATTGCCTTGGCCGGACCTTCCAGAACAATTTTGTATAATGGTGGTTCCTTGGTTTGCTTCTGTTTTGGGGAAAAGCCCCAAATATTTTGGCATTGAGTCTGATGTTGTCTTTCTTGTTAAGAAAGCATTTATTTGGGGTGTCTGGGTGGCTCAGTCATTAAGTGTCTGCCTTCGGCTCAAGTCATGATTCTGGAGAACTGGGATCAAGCCCCGCATCAGACTCCCTGCTGGGTGGGAAGCCTGCTTCTCCCTCTTTCACTCCCCCTGCTTGTGTTCCCTCTCTTGGCTGTGTTTCTCTCATGAAATAAATAAATAAATGAAATCTTAAAAAAAAAGAAGAAAGTATTTGTTCCTACTTAAAGATGATAATGATGTTAAATTTTACCAAATGTCTTTTGCTTATCAATAGATTTAATTTTATGTTCTTCCCCTCACCCCATTTCCTTCCTAAGAATATGCTGAATGGTAAAAGCAGTGTCTCTGGTTTTTCCTAGGTAGTGGGCATCCCTTCTTGAATTCTGGTTCTCTCCATAATTTTCCTGACAGAAAATCCTCATAGTTTCTAACCCATTGACAGCATCTTTGAAGTCTCCAGTTATAAAAGTGGTTTCCCCACATCTTAATGTGTCTTTGTAGGCATTTCAATCAATCAATCACTTTAAGTGATATAAAACAGAAGCTTCTTAACACTCTTGAAATCAGCCTTCTCTAATGGTATAAAATGCTTCTTATGCAGTGATGGGGTTGAATTGACTAATATTTTCTTTTTGTCAATATTAACATATGAGATGGATATCTTGTGTCTTCTCATATAAAATTTTGTTAAGCTTTGATTTAAAAGTTATGCTTCATAAAATTAATTAGAAATATTTTTTTTCTTTTGCTCTGCCCTAGAGCAGATTGTATAACACTGAGAATCTGAGTAACTTAGTCACAAATCCTTCTAGAGATGGATTCATTTAATGACTGTTTTACCACCCCTTGCTTTCCTTTTTTTTTTACTATATTTTTCCCCCTTGGATACATTTCAGAAATTTGTATTTTCTGATAATATTCTATTTAAGAGCTTCCAATTTGTTAATATAAAGTAAAGGTCAGTAAAATTTTGTGTAACAGGCCAAATTCTATATGTTTTCCTATTTCTTATTTCTAGAAATAAATGACAAATTCAGTTTTAATTTTTATGTATTTAGTAATTAAATTAATTAGATACTCTTCTATGCTTGAATGGTCTTAATGGCAATCTTAAATTTTTCCATGTATTCCTTATTCTTGGTTGACTGCAATAGATATCTCAGTAATTTTTTTTTCTGAACTGAGAATCCTTTTTCACCTTCATAAATGCATAATGTATGGTTTCTCTAGGCATTTCTTGTGTGATATTAATTGCTATCCTAATTGTTTGAAATTTACTCCATTGTCCTCTGCTTCTGGTGACTGGCATAAAACACCCTAACATATAATGAATGCTTTTTGAAGTTGATGGTCATGAGCCTTTTCTGAAGGCTAGGCCCTTTTCTGCTTGAAGCTCAGCATTTTCTCCAAAGCATTCACCTCTGCTTGAAACCTAGGAGGTGAAGTCAAATATATTTGTTGAATCTATTTGTTGAATCCATGTCAAACAAATGAGTCCAGAGAAAATAAATACATAAATACCATTGACATTAATATACATTAATTGGTAGGACAGCCTTTCATCCATCCAGAGTAATGGGAAGGAAATCCATTTTAAAATCCCTTCCTCAATGTTGGGCCCAATTTCTATCATTTTGATGAATTTACCTGCTGGGACTCCTTGTCCTCAGATTCTTCAGTCATGTGTTTTACTCCGAGGTCTCTGCTTCTGCTTCCTGCTGGCTTACAGATAAACCCTCTACATATTGTATCAGTCACCCATCACTGTGTAACAACCAACTATAAACTACCAACAGCATACAACAAAGAGTATTTAGCTTTTGAACCTATGCATTGGATGATCTAGGTTGCAGTCTAGCTAAGGAGAGTTGGCTCTGCTCCACATGCCAAGACTAGAAGGCTGTGGTGTGTGTGTTCTGCCCCCTGGTGAAGGCAGAAATATGAGAAGCAACAGGAATCACATAGGTCTGGCAAGGTCTAATTCAAAAACTGCACGTTAGCACTATAAGCACACTGCCTGATCCTGTTGGCCAAACATAGTCACCTGGCCACACTCCAAGCCAGGAAGCAAGGTGATTTATTCAGCCCACGAACAGGGAGTGTGGGGAAGGGGGGGGGGCAGCAATGTTCCATGGCACAAGATGTGGGTATAGGCAGAGGTGAAGAGTTGGAGCCCCCAAAGGCATCAATTCCCCTGTCTACTTTCTAAAGTTGTACTTTCAAGTAGAGTTTGTAGAACATGTCCTGACTTTGGCTTCAGCCCTTCTTTCTCCAAGTTAGGTGATGTTAACAGGCTTGCGCCGGAGTCCTCTATGCTTTCACACTGAAAATATTTCTTAGAGTAGGTAGAGTAATGTAGGTGGAGTCCATCAGCTGTGTCTAGTTCTTTCTATGATTTTACTGGGAAAAACTCAAAATTTCTAACCTGCTGGTGGTCTCCCTCTGAAGCCCCCAGTTGCAAAAGTGGTTTCCCCACATTTTCATTTGCCTTTATGCATTTCAGTGGAGGGATGGGGGAGATCTGAGTAATTGTTTTCATCAGTCTTATTCAGAAATCCCTAAATTGCCTCCTCTTTTGCAGCTGTTAGCTTTCTAGCACAATCGTGAACTGATCTCCTCATTTCTTGGTTTCTTCCTTCCTGTCCCTTATCCTCAAAGCCTCTGCCCTCCATTGGTTGAGTAGAACAAGCTTTGGTCTATATCACTTCCCCTGTTCCTTTCCTGGAGACCCTGATTTGCCTTTGAATTCCTTTGATCACACAAAATTGTCTATCGGGGCATTTGCAGATATTCTCTTGCTCAATCTATCTGTGGGGTGTCTATGGACATGAAAATAGGACTTCTAAAGACATACATCTGAAAGGAAAAACGTTCTTTTGCCAGGGAATAATAAATCACTAACTCTATCATCCATCAGGTTCAATTTCAGGGCAAATTTTAAAGGAGGAATTTTTGAAAAGAAGGGGGAAAAATCATCAAGAGGAGGAAAAGAGTAAAATAAAGAGCAACCATCATAACCTTTCCCCTTAACTCTATTTTTTTGGCCTCTCTCTGCAATTTGACCTTGTAAGAGCAAAGGAAAGAAAGAGTAGAAGTATGTGGACACTGACTCCATGAAAAGAAAAAGTACCTTCTGGCTTCCTGTGAGCAGCGACACATACATCCTCCTGGCCTGATTTTTCCTCCTGAAGTGCAGGCTGAGGGAGCGGTCCCCTGGTTAGACAGCCTTAAATGCTGACTTGGAGCTGAGAGTGTTGATAAGGGTCAAAGTGCTGCTTTGTAAGGGACCTTCATGTCTCCAGTAGCTGCTGAGAAACAAAACAGAGCCTTTGGAGAGGTGAAGAGAAGGATGCTCAAGTCTGTGTTTGTAAAAAGTCAGGAGAAGGTCACAGTGAATAAAAGGAGAAGTGACAAAGTTCAGTGGGCATCCACTGCATAGGGAAATTGCCTCTTAATGCTGTTTGGGAAAACATAATTGTTCTACACTTGGTAGAGGGCTTTGGAAAATGGCATGATCAGAAAACATAGATTGTTATTTGAAGTCAGAGCATCTTTACTTTAAAAGGAAAGAGATGCTGAAATGGATTTGTAGTGTCTAACTTGAAAGTGATTTCTTTTTATGTTTTTAGTTTTAATGATCCCTAATTGTAGCTAGCTCTCAATCTGAATGTCTGACCAACTTACCAGTCTCAATGTGTCCACAGTCTCTGTTGACATCATTATCAGAGGTTGTGGAAAGTGTTACCATCGCTTTGATGACTAGACTCCATTCTGATGGGTATCCTGAATCACCTGTCCCTGCAACTCCTTCATCATTCTTCCCAATGTCTATCTTTGACATGCTGCAGTCCCCTAGAGTCCTGCAGGGGTCTCACCACCTGATGTGTGTAGCTATCTCTGTGATGTGGATCCCACCACACTTCATCCTCACCTACCCTGCAATCACATAGCTCTTTGCATCACACTGGAACATAATGCAATTTTTTTACATAATTATTTCATGTAATCCTCTCTTCACTTATTTTTCTTATACAAGTTTTTCCATGCATCCTGTCATGAAGGGAAGGCTAACTTTTTGAAATGAAATTGCTCAAAATAGAAACTATCTTTGGCAATAAAAAGTTTTATTCAATATACAGTTGACCTTCAAACAACACAGGGGTTAGGAACACTGACCCCCCACACACAATCGAAAATCCACCTAAAACCTTTGATTCCTCCCAAACTTAACTATTGATAGCCTATTGTTGACCAGAAGCCTTACCCATAAAATAAGCAGTCGATTAACCCATAGTTTGCATGTTCTGTGTATTATATATTGTACTCCTACAATAAAGCAAGCTAGAGAAAGGAAAATGTTATTAAGAAAATCATAAGGAACTGAAAATGCATTTATAGTACTATATTTATCAAAAAAATAAATCCACGTAAAGGCAGACTACAGAATTCAAATTCATATTGCTCCAGGGTCAATTGCAGTGTAATTACCACCTCCACTGTTACTAAACCTTTTACTAAACCTAAACCTTGGAGTTTTGGGGGGGGCACATCTGAGATACAATTGGAAGTGGCTTCTCATTTGATGTCAGCCTTTGGGATCGTCGTGTTGCCCTTGTGACTATTGCCTTAACATGCATGCTTATCAAGTTCTCATCTTCTATTGATAAATCTTATCAAAACTTACTATTCAGTACCCCATTTTCTAAGGCTATAGCAGAGCACTTACTTCTAAATCCCCTTACAAGGTGTAACTATTTATAATGGGAAAAGCTGAGGACCTGGGTTAACATGCCCTTGAGGAAATCTCTTTCCCTTTCTGCAAACAGAGATGATAAAAACCCACCTGATGATGTATAAATAAATTAGGTTTATTGGCATAAAGACATCACCCCAAAGCACTGGTTTTAAAATGGGAACATGGTCTTTAAGGAATTATGTCTTGCCTTTCATGGGAAATTTTTGCATTGTGAAGAGAGATTTAAAAATGAGTAGGAGTCTTAACTCACTGGTGAAATCTCACACAAGTTGACAAAACAACCAGTCATGCTGATGGGCATTTGGAACGGTGACTTGTAACTGAAACTTTCAAATCATATTATTTCAACAGCAAGCTTTTCTAGTACAACGAGAGACTAGTGGTTGTGATTTGCAGATATTAAAACTCATGCAAGAGCTTCGTGGGACAGAACTTCACTCTGTTTTATTCAGACTACTGGATCTGGTTCCAACCCAGATTCATGGCCATTTCCACCAGGCTGCATTTACCAGAATATTCATGAATCTTTGTGCCAAAGTCTCACACTCTTGTGATAGTCTTAAGTCTTGTCTATCTCGTCTTCTTGGACTTGTTAGAAGAGTCACAATGAGTATCTGACTAATATACTCAGACAGATCTTCACTGAGACCCTTGTCCTGCCAAGGGTTTACCTGTTATGTTGAGTATGAGGCTTAACTGTTCCAAACCTTCCTGTCCTGTCTTCAGTGCAGAGGACAAATGACTCTCCTCAGTGGGTTGCTGTGAGGGGTAAATATGTTAATGTTATCGATCACTTAAGCACCTAAGATGTCCTCCTCAGTGAAAGGAAGCAAAAACTCCCTGAGCTGTTATTTTATTTTGTATTTTATATTATGTATTTTTTTTTACTTTATTTGATTTTATTGTATTATTTGATTTCATTTGATTTTGGTGTTGAATTTCTTTAAGGCAACTTTCACTTTAAAAAGTGAACATTTTTGAAGCAAAAAGATACTTTAAATCAGCAATTCTTTTCTTTCTGCTATGACCACAGGTCATCATGCTCACTGTTCAGTCAGCACTTTGTCATCAGGTTTTAACAGTAATATGAGTCTCATCTTCCTAATGCTCAAGAAATTAGAGGTAACGCAGGCTGGCGGCATATCTGCCATATGACCAAAAATATTGATCGACCCCAGGCTCAGGAGGGGGAACTCCAGGGCAGAAGGCAGATGGAGGTAATGGAGAGGAACAAGGTATCCTCCAGAGCTTAATTCCTTCAAAACAACATTTCTTCCACAGATTTGATGTGGTTTCCTAAGCTCAGAAACATGAGACCCCATGACCACGCTGATGTTAATTTTGACTGTCTGCATTAATCATATTAACTGGCTAATTGCTGAGTGCTGAGTCCATAGACCTAGAAGGCTTGGTCATCTGATCCATGAAATAAGCCGCGCCCATAATTCAGCTAATAAAACCACAGAAGTGAGAAGAAAATTGTTCTATTAATTTGTCTCTGGGAATTCCGAATCTTGGCTTCAGTTTACATCCTATTGAGCAATGCTTTTCAAGTGCAAGTACGCATCCTCTGGGGGTTGTGTGCTGGGAAAATGGGAAACCAAAGGATAAGCATGGCATATTAATTACCTAATTCTTTCATTCACTCAACAAATATTTATCAAGTATTTACTCTGTGCCAGGTACTGCCTCTGCCTGGGGGATTCAGCAATGGAGAAATGAGTCATTGTTCCAGTTCCCTTGCTGCTTATAGAATAGTGATATGAAACAGATATTAAAATGATAGTCACACCAATCTAGCCACAGCATGAATTTTTATTTAAAGTGTCCACCACTTTTTTGGTGGAAAAGTCAGTTGAGTGAGAATAAACACAAGTACATATTTTTGCATGACATTAAGGAAAGCCTGTTTTTTCTACTGTACCAAAGCTGATATGTAAATTACATTTTCCAAGCTTTACTGAAGTATAGTTGACAAACAAAAATGTATATATTTAGGTGTACATGTGGTTATCTTTTAAAAAAGATTTTATTTTATTTATTTGAGAGAGAGAGAGAGCACACAGAGGGAGAAGGGGAAGCAAACTCCCCACTGAGCAGGGAGCCTGATGAGGGCCTCAATCCAGGACCCTGGGATCCTAACCCTGAGCTGAAGGCAGGCACTTAACCAGTTGAGCCACCCAGGTACCCCATGTAGTTACTTCTTAATATAAAACATAAAGCTTTAATGATATGTCATTGTTTGGGGTTAATTTCTGCACACTTGAAGATATGAGTTTGTTTTTCTCCATTGTTAGAGGTTTATTAGTAGGAATGTTTAAAAAGTATGGTAATAGACAAAGCTAGACAATGTTTGGGAAGATTACTTAAGTTAACGTTGATCACACCTTCAGGGGGATTTTTCCTGTGACACTGACCTGGGCCACCTCTATGTGTAAGGACAGGACAAGGGCCTTGGTGGTGCTTGGCTCATTGCCTCCTGTTTGAATATTTCATTTGGCAGGTATTCCTTCTTCTGGGACACAAACATTTGAGCTTTTCCTAAAATGCCCTGGGGTTCTTTTTTTCTACCTTCTAATCTTGGTTCTTCCAAAACATGCCTACCGATCAAATTTGGTGTTGTCCAAACTATTTTTATAATAGTCTTTCTCTATTTAACAACTGCCAGGATTATTTTTGATGGAGGAACACACCAAAGAAATGTGGTAGGTCTTATTATTTTCACAGTTCATAAGCTGAATGGCATTCTAGAATCTCATTTTTATTGATGTATAAAAACAAATGCTGTACATGATGAAATTTATTGTTAAGTCAACTATGAAGAATTAGATTTGTTTCTAGGCCTGTTCTATCTCTTCAAATAACAACAAAGGTGTCATCAACAGGTAGTTTCCTTAGTTGAGCATGCCAATCCCTTTTACCTTCCTGGGGGTGTTGTAATAGCAAAACATATCAGAGTTGACACCTCTAGAGAAATATAGAGAGATATAAAGGAGAACAAAAGGGAAGGCATAGATTGAATATGTATTCTTTCTTGATATTATTTCTACAAATGAAAACACTACCATAGTATTACCTCTAAATTCTCTGGAGTCAGGGGTAAATAGAAATGGAATTGCTCTGGGGCACCTGGGTGGCTCAGTTGGTTAGGCATCTTACTCTTGATTGGCTCAGTTCCTGATCTCAGAGTCCTGGGTTTAAGCCCTGCATCAGGCTCCCTGCTCAGGGGGGAGTATGCCTGAGATCCTCTCCCTCTCCCTCTGCTTGCAGAAATGGAAGAAATGGAATTGTTCTTTTTCTCTCACCTTTAAATATCTATATCAAATGACAAAATTAACAACCCATTCCTAACATTAAATAATTACATATTTTTAATCAATTAATTAATTTTTAATTAATGTATAATGTATTATTGGTTTCAGGGGTACAAGTCTGTGAATCATCAATCTTACACAATTTGCAGCATTCACCATAGCACATACCCTCCCCAATGTCCATCTCCCAGCCACCCTATCCCTCCCACCCGCTGCCCTCCAACAACCCTCAGTTTGTTTCCT
Organism: Spilogale gracilis; assembly: GCA_004023965.1. NCBI lineage: Eukaryota > Metazoa > Chordata > Mammalia > Carnivora > Mephitidae > Spilogale > Spilogale gracilis. The sequence continues at coordinate 69,432 of PITA01009203.1, read as the reverse complement.
GAGATTAAGAGTCTCTTATGGTTTGTCTCCCTCCCTGGTCCCATCTTGTTTCATTTTTCCCTCCCTTTCCCCCATGACCCCCCAGCCTGCCTCTCAAATTCCTCATATCAGAAAGATCATATGATAATTTTCTTTCCCTGACTGACTTCACCTAGCATAATACCCTCTAGTTCCATCCACATTGTTGCAAATGACAAGATTTAGGGTTTTTGATGGCTGCATAGTATTCCATTGTATATATATATACCACATCTTCATCCATTCATCTGTTGATGGACATCTAGGCTCTTTCTATGATTCCATATTTTTGTAAAAAAATAGGTCAAGTATGGAATTTCCTTGTATAACACTTTCCAATTTCATTTGATAAAAAATTCATTTTATTCATTCATTATTTTATATATTTGAACCTAAGTCAGTAGATACTATTTTATTTTAATATATCAATGATTAATTATGTTTTCATGGTAAAATATTAAACTTCAAAAAATTAAATTTAAATGATAATTTTAATATTGATAGGATAATATTTTAGTAGATAGTGTATGCTTAATCTTTTTTTTAATATAAAGACTTGGATTATGACTATGTCATCTCTTTCTCTTAAAAATTCCTATATTATTAAGCAGAGAAAGTCAAGTATCATATGGTTTCACTGGAGCATAAGGAATAATATGGAGGACAGTAGGAGAAGGAAAGGAAATGGGAAGTAGGGTAAATCGAGGAAGAAGATGAAACATGAGAGACTTTGGACTCAGAAACGAACTGAGGGTCTTGGAGGGGAAGGGGTGGGGAGAAGGGTGAGCCTGGTGGTGGGTATTGAGGGCATGTGTTGCATGGAGCACAGGGTGTGGGGCATAAACAATGAATCTTGGAACACTGAAAAAATAAAATAAAATAAATTATTTTTTTAAAGATTTTATTTATTTATTTGACAGAGGGAAACACAGCCAGAGAGGGAACACAAGCAGGGGGAGTGAGAGAGGGAGAAGCAGGCTTCCCGCCGAGCAGGGAGCCCGATGTGGGGCTCGATCCCGGGTCTCCTGGATCATGACCTGAGCCGAAGGCAGTCGCCAACTGAGCCACCCAGGCGCCCCAAATAAATTATTTAAAAAAAATGTTAAAAAATATTCCTATATTATTATCCCCAGTTTACATAAAAGAATATGGAAGCCTGTCCCATAATTTCCTCTAAGTTCTTTTAGTCAGTATACCCCTGGCATTCCAGGGATGTGAATCAATACAGTCCTTGTTTGATTAAGTCAGGGGAATTTGGTTTCTGTTACTTACAGCTCTAAGAGACCCTTTTAATACATACCCTTATGGAAATTAAATTATGGTAGATGAGATGCAAATAAACAAGAATAATACATGAAAAAATAGATAAATACTCCAAATGGCATGGGTAGGTTCTGTGTGTGGTAAGTATATCATTTGTGTTGAACAACTGGATTTGAATTACATGCAGATATTGTAGGAATTTATTTATTTATTTACTTTTATTTTTTTAAAGATTTTATTTATTTATTTGACAGAGAGAAACACAGCTAGAGAGGGAACACAACCTGGGGGAGTGAGAGAGGGAGAACCAGGCTTCCCACTGAGCAGGGAGTCCTACTTGGGGCTTGATCCTGGGACTCTGGGATCATGACCTGAGCTGAAGGCAGATGCTTAATGACTGAGCCACCCCGGTGCCCCTATAGGAATTTATTTAATTTAACACAGGAGAAGGAGCAGAGGGAGAGAATATCCAAGAAGACTCCCCATTGAACATGGAGTTCAAGGTGGGACTTCAACGCATGACCTATGAGATCATGGCCTGAGCTGAAACCAAGAGCAAGATGCCCAAATGACTGACTACTCAGGCTCCCCTATTACAGAAATTAAAAAGTTTACTTCAAAAGCTATATTGGAAGATATATTATTGGAACTAATTTAAACACAGAACTTTAATATATACAATTTTAAAGTAATTTAAGGTGCTAGATTATATATTACTGGGTTTCCAAGAGAAATGGATGCTGTGTTGGTGGATTATTTTTCTTCTAGTCTACTTCTACTGCAATCAGATTTCTTCCCTCCAATGCCCAGTTACTTAAGTTGTCCTTACAAAAACAATAAATGCACCTGTTTAAACAGAGATGTTCTGTAAATAGGACATTACCATTCATTTCACTAACATTGGTGTGTCCCTAATGTTCTGTGCTTTGCAGCTCCTAAAAAATGATTCTGGCTGTAACTTTCAAATAGAAAACAAAGGAGAACAGTGGCCACCTCCTGGAAAAATTGATTAGACTGCCTCATTGTATAATTAATACACTTGACACAATTTATTCAGATTATCTGTCTATAATCATCAAATTGAAGAGACCCTTGTCAAAAGCTACCCTTTTAGACTTGATGTGGCCCTGAAAACAAGTCCAGACAAATTAAAACATAAAGAAGAATTTGCATGCAAAAGACTGAAATAAGCCAATGAACAAATCATAAATAAAACATATGTCCAAGGCAATATGCCTATCAGAAATGCACCAGAAATGTTAAATCAGTTTTTTTTAGGGCTCTATAAATTCATAGTGTTGATCCTAACCCTTGAGGTCAGCTAAACTCATCATTCTAACATAGATGAGTTACTAGCTGGGATTAATAAGATTTCTCCTGGGATGGGCAGACAGAGGTGACAAGACAAGGCGCCTTAGGCCAGGCTTTACATACCTCATACTTAACACGGCGGTACAAATGAGATTATGTACTCAGTTACAGAAACACTGGTAAAACTGAGAGAAGATATAGCATTAAATTTTAAACCTGATTCTCTAAACTGGACAAACCTAGTGCTCTGGAAATTACTGCTTGGCTTTTTTTTTTTTTTAACCAGAAATTATCAGTCTCATGGACAGTACACTTATGTTGTATTGGGAAGCTTTGGTTAAGATAGGATTGATTACACCTTCAGGGGTTTTTCCTTGTGACCCTGTCCTGGGCCACCTCTATATGCAATGACAGGAAGAAGGCCATGATGATGACTTGGCTCTGACTTTCTATTCGACTTTCTATTTGAAAGTCATGCCCAGAATCATTTTTAGGCGTTGCAAAGCACAGAACATTAGGGACACACCAGTGTTAGCAAAATGAATGAAAATGTATTATTTGCAGAACTTATCTATTGAAACAGGAGCATTTATTGTTTTGTAAGGACAACTCAGATAACTGGGCATTGGAGGAAAGAAATCTGATTGTAGTAGACTAGAGGAAAAATAGTCCTCCAAGATGGATCCCATCACTTGGAAACTTGTCACTTAAAAAGGGAATATCAAACAACATCACAATTTTTATACTTCTTATGAGGAATTTATTATAATCTACAATACTGCAAGATTCAAAAGATAAAAGTGACCGGGATCTTTATCACTCTCAGAGATGCCCTGGTATTTGAGAGCATTTCTGGAAGAACTGACCTTAGCTCATCTCCCTGACTCTCTCTTGGCCAGAGTTCTCAGTTCTTGGCTTTGTAACTTCTGCTTTAATTCCCTATTCTGGCTCACAATTGACTTGGGATTTACTGTGCTTTCCCTGGTACTGAGCCTTGGCTTTCCTTCCTCTTTCTTGTATTTTTTCCACCACTCCAGCTCTTGGTATTATCTGTCATTAAGAATTTCCCACTCCATAGCTGAAACGCTACTAAACCCTCTTTTTTTTCACCTAAAACTTGGGCAACCTTACTTTTCCAAGATGGCACATTGCCCAACACACTCATCATCATGGTGCAGATTTAAATATACCTCACCAAAAGGATATAAACTGTCTTCTGCATGCTGCATATTATCTGAAGACACTCTAATTAATGTATTTTTGTTCTTTTGTAGGTTCAAGTGAGGTATGGTGTCAGTCAGTTTTCATATGATAAAAGTCAACATTAGCAAAATGCAGGGCTTTTATTTATTGAAGAATTAAAATTGACAGTGAAGTTGGAAAAGTCTACCGGGCCCTCTAAGACCATGAGAAAGGGAGATCATCCAGCCCTGAGCTCCTTATGATGTTTGAAGAAAGATAAAGCTTGCTTCCCATTTGTTCCTCTTCATAGAACCTTACTTTATATGCATAAATGGTTGTTGTTTGCATAGAAGGACTTTAAGAAAGGCTCCAACCAAATTAAAACATGGAAGAATTTGCATGAAACAGAGTAACACAAAAATACAAATAAAATTTGACTCCAGGCAAAGCAACCTACCAAAGATGGAGTAGAGATGTAAAACCAGTCTTTTCCAATAAATGTTGTAACAGTAGTAAGCCACTAAGATTCTAAGGTTGTTCATAATGAGGTGTTATCACTGAAAAAGCTGATCGGTACATAAATGCAAAGAAATGAGAGAAACCTAGAAAGAGGATTTCATGTAAATGGCCTGAGGAAGAAAACCAGAAGTGAGAGACATCGGAAATCACAGGAGAGAGCATTTCCAGAAGGAATTTGAAGGCTCTTTTAAAAGTTCGTTGCTTTCGACTAAAGAAGGGCTCATATTGAATAAAAGGAGGAGGGGACACGTACCTAGCAGCCAGAGTAGCTCTATTAACCCTGGGGATCACCTCAGCAGCTACAGAGTAAAATATCATACAATTATGTAATCCAAAATAAGTTCTAACCATATATATCAACTTAGAAGAATTCACATGCTATACCAGGAATGGAGAAAAGGCATTTGGAGAGAACAGCATATCATCTTCTATTTTCAGTCAATTTAGGTAAAGAACCCATCACACTAAAATCACCCTAGATGGGTACATATATTTTTGCATAAGTCTCTATGGGCCATGAAGAAAGATCTGGAAGAACACACACCAGGCTGCTAATGTTGCTGGCCTTAGATGGATGAGGTGGGAAGGGAAGGGGAAGAAGGGTGGTAGAAAGAAATTGGTGGAAATTCCATAAGGAAGAGAAGGAAAGATGAACAAACAGAAATCTGAAATAGAGTATAGGATGGTATGGCCCACCAACATTTTGGTCTTGGATGGTGTTTGTAGCTTGGCTTGTTTTGCTGCGAATATGATTTTTACAATGAGTACCAAAACCCAAGGAGGGGGAAGAGAAGAGTGCACGAGGTGGGAGTAGGTTTTTAACATGAGAATGAAAGAACTGCTCCCAGATTGAGCAGCAAGATGGCTGCTGGGACTTTGCTGAAGGGAGCTTCAGAGCAAGAGGGAAGCAGATGTTGGATTCACGGGGTCAATGTGCAGTTGGAGGCAAGCACATGAAGGTAGCATGCTTCCTAGAAGTTTGTGAAAATGAGATAAGATAGGGAAGGGGAGGGAGGGAAGCCAGGGCAAGGGAAGATAAAATCATGCTGCTCATGTTTTGTTGGCCTCTTGCCCCAGACTCACATTGCATTCTTCTCTGCTCACTTTCTGCCCTAGCCCTTGTGCACCCTGAGGTCCAGCACTGATCAACCAACTGACCAACTGGGAGGCCCCCTCCCCCCACAATTTGTGTCTCCTTACTCACTGTCATCAATCACTGCAGGCTTCACAATCCCCTCTGGGGCTCTTTGAATTTACTGAGTCTCCTGCTGTTTTCCACTAGACCTCTAAGTAATGATACCCAAATATTCTTTTCTTTTTTTTCCCCTCTTTCTTAGTTATGGGAAAGAGGAAATACCGGGACTGGCTCCATAGGACTGGATATACAGCTGGATAGAAGATTAGTTCATGCTCTCCCTGTGACATCAGACCATATACATAGTGTTTACAGAGCTAGTCTATGGAATGCCAAAATATTCAGAACCCAAAATGATGTAATAAATCAGGGGTGAAAATGGATGTGGGCAGAGAACAGTTGTCCATCCTCTTGGATAACATGAAAATGGGCCAACCATGTGTGACTGGGCTTCCTATCAGAGGAAGAAGGCTCTGGATGGCATCCCGTAGGTCATCCTGGCTGTTCGCACACCATAAACATTCTTGCCAAACTTCCTTTCCGTAGGCAGAGAAAATACACCACTATCATCATTAGGCATCTAGGCCAAGTATCAGAATGCCCAGGAATGACATATAGACCTGAATCTGGGAGGCTCCTGCTTGGACATGATTTTTTTCTAGGGAAATGGCATGACCTTCTTCTTCAAGGATTACTAGAGAGAAACAGGTGTTATGAGATGGTGAGAAGAATGTTACTGGTAGTAAGAAGGAGAAGCAATGACAAAACTCATCATAGTTTATTTATTTATCTATTTTTAATAGTTCCCTATTTTGTATTGTATGTATTTGAGAGAGAGAAAGAGAGACTGCACTCTCATGCACATGTGAGAATTGGGGGAGGGGGATGAGGGAGAGAATCTTAAGCAGACTCCCCACTGAGTGCGAAGCTGGCCCTGAGGCTCCATCTCATGACCCCGAGATCATGACCTGAGCTGAAATCAAGAGTTGATTGCTCAACTCACTGAGCCACCCAGATGCCCCAATAGAATCCCCTATATTTAATTATGTGATGCCTGGTCGTGACCCTGTCTACTGGATGTAGAATGTCATGCTCTTTATAGTCCCTCTATGCTATTTTTTTTCCTCTAAAGATTTTATTTTATTTTTGAGGTGAGAGAAAGAGAGAGTAAGAGCATGAGCAGTGGGGTGAGGCAGAGGGAGAGGCCGATTCTCTGCTGAGCAGGGAGCTGAAGTGGGGCTTGATCCTAGGACCCCAGGATCATGGTCCCAACTGAAGGCAACTGCTTAACAAGCTGAGCCACCCTGGCGCCCCGCCTCTCTATGCTTCTATACTGACACGCATATCCCATGCATATCTATGGTTCTTAAAGTCATGCATTTGCTCATCTATTTGAATGTGCATTGAGTGTCTATTGCATGGGAGGTACTGGGCTTTGTGCACTGGAGTGATCAGGGAAGGCATGGCTGCTGGCACATGGTGGCTCTCTAATAAACACTAGTTTCCTCTCTCTTTTCTTTGCATTTACCCAGGGAAAGACCACAGGGAGGACTCTGTGCTCCTAAGAAATCAACTTTCCTCCATGTCATCCCAACTTTCTCCCACTGGGAAGTCAGGAACAGAAAGTAATATGCTATTTTTCTTCATCCTGCTGCTGTAATATCATTGGTCAAGGCCTGGTTTATTTTCTGTCACTTGTTATTGACAATGATGGGTGATCCATCAAGCACTTACTACAAGAGAGATAGGCTCTGAACTTAGAATTGTACATGTGTTATGCCATTAGCTGATTTCAGGCACAATTTGGGAGGTAGGATGATGAACCAGCCATGTAATTATGATTATATGCTTCATTAATTCCAAATGTCATTTACCCTGTGTTGTTTAATACATAAAATAAGTTAAACTGACTTCCTTCCACCCTCCTCAGCCCTACTCCCCTCCCTCAGTGCACATAAACTCCTCGATGGAATGTTTAATATGGATTTTTTTATTCAATATAACTCCCAGTGACTGACAGTCCCCAAATGTCAGATCTTTGCTGAGAGAAGCATGTCTGAGGATCTCTGAAGGCTAATTAATGCTTCAGTCACACTGTGCTCTGAGAGAAGGCACAGAACAACTTAATAAGAGATGAAGAGAGCTTCAAAAATTACTGTAATGGAACAAAGAGAACTCTTTTCAAAATTCCCTTCCCTAAAATAAAACAAAATGAAATCCAGACTCAGGAACTAGAACAATTCACAGCTTGGAAGAGGACAGTGATGCGCAATGCACGATCTCTTGACCATCAGTGACATCACAGACCAGGGAACGCGAACAGCGCACCCTTCCTTAGCACCTGTTGCATGGGAACCCCGTGCACCACAAAGTCTCACCTGAAAGGGCTTCTCCTAAATATGAGTGTGTGTCATCAAGCTCAGTCATTATTTGCAAATGATGAAAGATCTTAGAGAGGCTGAAAGGGGAAATCAACCAAGGTATCGAGTTCAACTTCAAAAGGATTCTACGGAAGGGTAATCAGGAGTAACAGCAAGACGCCAAATTAAGAACAGAACTGATCTCTGTCTCCGTGTAGACACTGTTTGTAGTCACCTTGTGCAGCGACATAGAGGTCACAAAAGGAAATGCGTCACTCCCCACCTAATTCTGTTCTTATGTCCAGGTGGTCAAAGTCCATGTGTACACTTTGTTATTCTGAGAGGACTTGTTTTAGTTAATGCAAAAAATAAAGGTTCTTTTCTGTTGAATGTTTTCAGTAAGGAGAGCTGGGGTGCCAGGACCAAAGGAAGGGACCACAGACACTACTGAGAGGTCCACATTTGATGAACTCAAGCCATCCTTTCTCTGTGTCATCTGAGGCCAAAGAGGCAAGCAGATGAGGGAGCCATGAATGCCCTTCTTCAATCAGCTTTACTCTCCCTGCAAACCTGTGCTGAGAACCAGGGGAGGTGTATCAGGGAAGCTTGGACACATCTGTAAGCCCATGACCTGGAAGGGAGGGGTTCTTGGGCCATAGTCATAAAAGATAACATTTTCTTGTGGGTTTTGTTTCCACGGTAGTTATATGAACTTTGGGTCCACTGTTAAGTATGTTTCTTCACCTGTCCCTAACATCACAGGGACATACCCTAAAAGGCAGTTTCCACCAACCTGATGTGAAATAAAGGATTTCACTTCAGGTTTTCCTCACCAAAACATTCTTCAACTCCTCCCCATGCCCTGCCATTGTTCCGTATTTGTAGTATCCTTCTCTTTTGTGCAAAATCAACTGTCACCATATACTCCCAATGCTGAAACTGTCTCACATACAAAGTGTCTGAAATAATATTGGATGAACAAATGGATAGATGCATGCATGGAGCATTTGGAATTTTGATTATTTGCCTCAATGTTTTCTTGCCCTCTCAATTACATATTTTTAAGTTTAGAAGACATGTCATTTTTTTTTCTTTCCAGAACAATGAGAGTTAATATCAATTCTTAAAGTTCTGTGTTTGCTCTTTCTGTATTGAGGATATCACCTCTTGTCAATATACAAAGGATCCTGTTTACCATTTACTGGTTTTCCACTTGAATGCTTTCATCCTACATTAATATCGAAACCTCAGCATCCTTTAGTTCTACAATCACTGGTGTTTCTCGGCCTATCATTTTATTCAGAACCTTCTGAAATCCTTTAGTTTCTCTCGTAAACAACTTGTCATATATTTGTTTAGCAAATAAATTCTACCTTAATAGCATTCATTTTACTTATCATCATAACCTATATGTCATTGTTTTGTGCCTTCCTATGATCACCTTTTCTGCAATTCATAAGATCTGAGTTGTTGATTTTGACTGTTTACAGCAGACTTATTAAATTGTCTTAATGGCATCATATTAGACTTTTCCATGCATGTGTAAGAATATGCATGTGTGTATGTTCTTCAACCTTTCTGTCACTAGTTAACAACGATGCTGTGACATTCTGAATTTAGACCAGCTCTTTTAGCCAAGGAGTTATTTTTCTATTGCACATATTTTTTTTTAGCACAGATTATCAATTTTTGGCTATTATACACATGCTCATTCAAGAATAATTTTTGATATATACCTTTAATGTGATGTCTAGATTTATAAAATTAAGTAGTAGCAGTACTATGCTTGATTTGTCTATTTGCCTCTCATACTTTTATATGAAGATTTCCCTGTTCTCAAGCTCTTAATTTTGCTTTATTCTTCAATAAATGAAGTGCATATTCACCTATCATTGTTGTTGTTGTTGTTGTTTTTCTCCAAGAATGCTATACTTTCTGAGCCCTACGTTATCTGAAAATTGCCTTGACAAAGTATGGCAGGGCATTCATTTTTGGATGGATCACATATCTTCTCTAAACTGCAGCTGACCTTTTGTTGTATGACTCAGAGTGCTGTAGATAATTCTAAAGCCAGCCTGCTTTGTTTCCCCTTATTAGGGAACTTTCTATTTTCTTCACTAGGATCCTTGGGTGCAATTTTACTTCTGCCACATAATTTAAAAATTACAACCCTATGTACCTGATTTTCCTGAGAACGCAGTGCACTCTATCAGTTTTCCCTTTTATATTTTCCTACAATCTGAGAGATTACTGTTGTTGTCATGATAAGTAGATGTAATAGTTTTCCATGCTTCCTGTTAGTTCTGTTCCGGTCTTTTCTTTGGAAACTTGAGCACAGATCCCTTAAAACTTCATTCTGTATCTCTGAATCGATTTCATGTTAGCAACTCCTTTTTCTATATTCTTAGAAACTTTTCACATTTATCCTTTATGTCAAAGATGGGTTTTGCTGCAGAGAGGACTTTCTTCCTCAAACTCTACAATGTGGATTATAATTCTGCTTCTTTATTTTAAATTTCCTTGAACCATTCCCTAATCTCACCCACCCCTTCTGATATAAATGAACTGCTCCGTGCCTTTTTTACCCTATAATTTCTTGCTTCTGTTTTAGAGAATGTCTTTTTGCATTTTATTGAGGGCAATAAACACATTCATGCAAATTTCTGCTAGTTCCTGCACAAATAATTTCCAGAGGTGTAGTCTTTATGATACTTCAGGGTCATTTTTCCCTTTGTAGAGTTTTTTAGATGTTTTTTCTAGACAACACTCTATTTTCCTCTTTGCTTATATTTGAATGAACAGAGGCCTCTCTGAGTTGGGGATGGTCTTTGACCCAGCCAGCTCTCCAGGGACGTCAGAAGGGTTATATCCGGCTCTTTTCAAGGTCAAGAGAGACCCAGACCACTTCATTCTTCAGGCATCCAGTATATTTAAAGATGGAAAAAAAAAATCCCTCACAATGTACACATGCTGTGGCATATTTAAAATTTAACAAATCACTGCTTTGTAAAATGCACACATAGGAATGTAATGGCACATATAACCTCACTTAGAAAAAATACATAAACATATGGTTTCTTTGTGAATTTTACATAAACATCTTCACATCCCTCAGTGAGAGTTCCTCAGTCAAGTCTTTTTTCCAGATCTATAGCCTGAATTAATGTGTCGGTAACATTAACCAAATATATTTGACCTGCCAGATTCATTTTAACCTCATATATTTATTTTAACCTAATTATTCATCTTTAATGTTTACGAAGGTATCTTCCTTTGCTCTTTGGAGCATAAAAGCATCATCTCTTCCCTGTGAAGTTCTAAACCAAATGTGAGGGGAGACAAAATAGTCAGCAAATGGGAGAGCCAAACATGATTTGCATTACTGAAAACATCCAGGTTGAAGATTGTAACTGTGTGAGACCCCATCATGCAATCCATACAGCCCACCAACTTGTCTACCTTCCACCTCTAGCTCTCCGATGGAGAAGAAGTGGGAAAGGATTGTGCCCCCTGACTCAAGGTCTTGTTAGATTAGCTCCTGCCAATCAAAATCAGAGACCCCCCCCCGCCCCTCGCCATCCATCAACTAAATTATTGACCCATCCTCTATGGGAAGAAGGGAGAGACAATAGGACATAAGACCAGGAAGCTTTCACAAATGGGGCAATGGGGGAAATGATCTTCCTGAATGTACAATCTTCCTCCACCCACATTGCCTAAATGTAATTGAATGATGTTTTTGAAAACTACAGAGAAAAGAACATCTATCATCTCCAGCCAGCTGTGACTACAAAGCTTCCTGTTATCAACACAATCCTTTGGGAGATCATTTCCCTAGCAGGGCAATAGCTCCTCTGCTCTGCCCCACCCCCACTTTCTGCTCTGTTGTCTCTTGTGAGCCACTATCTCTAAGCAGGTTTAGAAGGTGAGAAGGGCCAGAGAATTGCCTCATCTTCTGTTTTTAGGAAACTAAGGCCGGGTTCCAGAACTTAAATGCAAAGCAGACTGTCTAGCCCCCTCTTTCCCGACACACAGGAAACGTCACCATAGCTGAATTTTCTCTCAAGGCCTGGCAATCCGTTCTTCTGGTGACAATGACCATTTGTGGTTGTAATGCCAGCTTTCTTCTTTTTCTGTTTTTTTAAAGACATTTTACTGGAATGATGCTGACTCAGATAAATTTGATGTCAACTTAAATATGGTAACTTCCATTTCTGTTTCTTTCAAAACATATAGAACACGGAGTTCAAACCATTTCCCACTTCAGAGGGAGGTGGACTTTACTTCCCGGAGAGGCTTACCCCCGAAACACCACACCCAACTGAATCAATAATGACACCTCGGTTAAAAAAAAAAGAAAAAGTGTTCTGTTTGCAGGTAGACATATTTTGTCACATTTTTCTATCTTTTTTACCCTGATTTTCAGAAATTGAAGGTATTGGAATTAAGCAGTTTCCTTTCACTCAGAAGAAAAAGATAATGAGCAATGGTGGATGGATGGGGAAATAATATTCACTCATTGGAAGAGAATCCTCATACTTAGTTTATATGACTGGGCTTTGCTGAGGAGGAAAGTTAAAGAGCAGGACCAGAGCACGGGGTTGTCATGAACGGTCCAGACCCCACTGGCCTGGACATAATTATTTATCAGGTAATTGGAGACAGCCATGCATGCTTTATAAGATATGTTCCCACTGACGGCTTAAAAAGAATGATCGAGTGATGAAAAAGAGTGACAATTTGTGCTTTGTCCCTGAGCACGCCTTGCTCTGATATCATCGCACTCGAAACCAAAGACAGGTTTGAACATCCACGGTTCATTTTATTATGGGAAATGTGGGTTCTTCATCCTTAAGGCTCTCTCTCATTTTATTATTAACATAATTTTCATAATACTTCCAAGGTAGTGCTTCTGAAACGCTAATGTGAACACGAATCACCTGGAAATTTTGTGAAAATGAGGATTCTGCATTTTGGAGCAGGGCCTGAGACTTTGCATCTGCAACAATCTCTAGGGGAGGCCAAAGAAGTAACATACATCTCTGTGTGTATATCGATGCACACACACACTTCATATACGTAAAGATGCTTTTTAGAAGGTCACGGACAACCCAGATTGTTGATAACATTCCTCTTCAATATAGCAGTAACTAAAGGAAGCAGGGTTTGTTTGTTTTGTTTTGTTTTGTTTTGTTTTTGGATGTGTTGCTTTCGATATTTTAAGCAATAACAGTATTTACACTAGTGTATAAATACAGTAATATGTATTTATAAAAGTCATCAATCCCTTCATGTTAAATATTGGCCTTAAAAATGGCAAAGGCAGGAAATAGTTACCAACAGGTAAAACTCTGTAGGAGGCCAAGGTGAGAAATGATTAGCTTGTGCAGAGGTGGTAATCTACAAAACCAACTGGGCATTGAAGGAACCATGACATTCAAACTGTCATCAATCACCCCTAAACTCTAGCTTTAGTTCTCCCCTTAAGGAGGAGAGAGAAGTTGAGTAACACTCTTAAGAAAAAAGAACTCTGGTGTAAGCTCAGGCATCTTCTCTGTTATAAATGAAACAAATCAGGCATAGTTACAGCATGTCTCAAAAATGAGTCACAGCTGAACCTGCTTTATTTTTCACGCCAATAAAACTATGGGTGGCCCTCAACCTTCTCCCTTCCTTGTAAATTGCCTCCATCCACAACTTCTGTCCCCAGGATCAAGTTAAATGGAGATGCTCACTTCTGTGAGGAAAGTGAATGGGGGAACTTTCCCGGGAAAGCAATGTTGAGTGGTACTGACAAGAAAAGGAACCACGTATTAGCAATCTCCCCTGACGTCTGTCCCTGGAAGGCAGTGTGATTAAGAAGAGGCAAGAGAAGCCAAGCTGGCAGAGAACCTGCTTTTCTAGATGCTTCCACAGTCACATAATTTCAACTTTGATTGGTATTTGATTTGATTGGAGCCTTCTGGGGTTTGTATGAAATCATATGGAAACTTACCCTGGATTTAGTAAGTAGGAAAAGGTCTCTAAAATTAGGTATAAAGTCTATTTCAGAAAGCACATAAAGATGGTATAAGATTCCAAGAATGTGTGGTTTTGCTTCCTGCCCTGAGTTTTATTACAAGTTTTATTACCCCAAAAATGTAGTTGAGGGGCTGAATGGAACCTCTCTGTCCTTCTGTGGCCCCCATTGAGCCTCTAGGTATGTGAATCATGGCAGTTTATCACCCCTCCAGTGTTACAGGCCTAGGATGTACTCAAATGTGTTTGATTTTCATTCAACATTTCTGTGAGGCAGGTACGCTTGATCTAGGTAGTTTCTCAAATATGTGAGGAGAAGCAGGAGCACTGAGGGATAGAACTCACATCATCAGTTCATAGAAAATGCAGGGACTCGCTCCCAGGCGCCCTGATTGGAGCATAGGCTGCTTTTCACTTCTGAATATGCTCCCCTCCGTTATGGTGACAACATCACAGCGATCTCAGGCCAGACCAAAGTAAATAGAAGATTTATCATTTCCAAATACATCAGGCCTAAGGAAATAGGCTCAACTCTAGGAAACAAGGCAAGCATTCCCAGACACAGAAGTCTTGAAATGACTGAAGTCAGGGCACGTAAAAATAAATAAGAAAAATTGTTTCTTTCTAAGAAAAAGCTAATCTACAGAAGATTAAAATTGATGGGAAAAATTGGTAAGCACCATGGTCAGAGGAAAAGAAGTAATTATTTAGTAGAGACTGGCTGAATTAAGTGCTAGTCTTTCCCAGTGGTACTTATCACCTTGCTTTCTCCTCCTGTCAATTACTCACCTGTCAAAGAAATTGAGTAAATTGTACTGAGAACCCAACTACATAAGGAACTGCCTGTGGATTCCAGACCCAAAATTCATTTTTAAATCCCTATGACTCACCTGGTCTAACTCTTCCTGAGCGAATGTATTGCCTAAATCACTACTTAATTTGTATTTCATTTTATAGCCTCAGTGACTATGAATTGGGATGCTTTTCAGCTTACTCCAGTATAAAAGCATGTGATTTAATTGTGTATACTCAAACAAACAAAAACTAGACCATTAAAAATTGCTCTCAAATGAGCATCCTATGAAGACTGTAAGAAATGTCAAACCCTGAAATATTTTTAGCTTCCAAATTCAAACTGGGAGTCCACAATTAATTATAGTGGTGTCTGAGCGAGTCATAGATATAGATCTTTTCTTTTAAGATTTTACTTATTTATTTAAGGGGGAGAGGGGCAGAAAGAACCCCAAGCAGGCTCCATGATGAGCACAGAGCCCCACTCAGGGCTCTATCTTATGACCCCGAGATCACAACCTTAGCTGAAACCAAGAGTGAGTGGGTCAAACACCTGTGCTACCCGGATGTTCCCATAGATGAGGATCTTAAAGGTCTCAGTTACTTTCTGATACATTCAGTAATGTAGATTTTAGGACAATAGTCTCAAAAAGAAACAGGGGGCCAATCCTTGGGACACCCAAAAGCTTTAAATAGACATCTTGCCACATGTGTTACAAAAAAGTTCAGTGCTGGAGGGGCTTTTGAAATAATCTATTTGGGAGCACTTGTAACCATGAGAATATTTTTGACAGATCCATGACAGGCGGTGTGCGCCAAATACTCATCTTTAATTTACAAGTTTTGTCCAAACTGCCTTAAACAAAAGAGAGATTAAGTAGGTTATATAACTAAAATGATCAACACTATTAACACTATACAACTTGATCAGGTGTTAAAATTATGTCACTAGTATATTCTCTTTCTTTCTCATTCTTGTCTGCTTTTCCTCACTCATACTCCTACATGTTGGTTCCGAGCTTAGTTAGATTCTTTCCTCAAGGTTGCATGGTGGCTGTAGCAGCTCCAACCTTTGCATCTTCTCCTGTTTCCATCCAGAACGAAAGGGTGTCTGTTCTGGTATTTTCTCTCTCACAAGTCTCAGCAACTTCTCATGGCATCTCAAAAACTCTTCTAGGTCACATAATCATCTCTAAGTCAATCCGTGTGACCAGAGGAATTAGCTTCAGATTAGCCAAGACTGAGGAACATGACACATTCCAGACTGTGAGTAGACTCAGCCTCATGGGAACATTCCAGTAGAGAATGCATAGAGAAAGTTAAAGAAAATTCAGGACTATTGCCTCAAGATAACTTGAGTCTGAGGAAACTCAGGTTTTGAGCTTCTATGAACCATCTTGCTCCCAAGTATAACCTGAAACAGAGGCTAGCAGGGGGGATAGCAGAGTCTAGAGAGAGGCTGACTCTTGAGACAGTATTTGGAACATCATGTGAAGATACGGTAATATACTTTTACACATTAGTTTCATGTTTTCTTTGGCTTAACCCAGTTTGAGTTGTGTTCTTTGTCTCTCATCATAAAAGAGCTGTGTAAATCAGATGGAACCACATGATGCTAAGACACTGGACAGAATTTCAAATCTTCTAAGTTGTACTTTTCCAAAAATTGCTACCATTAGACATTTGGGCTTACAGAGTTTTCACCTGCTGACCATAGAAAAAACATTTCTTAATATGGTGGCAAAATATTGTAAGTGTGTATGTGCATGCATGCACATATGTGTGTGAGTACGTGTGTATGTGTGTGTGTGTGTGTGTGTGTGTGTGTGTGTGTTCTGTGCATGCATTTTCTTGGGAGGTTGTCTAGAGTTTTCAACAGAATCCAAAAAGGAGTTAATGATGACAAAACCCATTATGGACTCCAGTGTAAGTGTTCTCTAACCTTGGTGTTACCATTCAAGCTATCTCTGAAATTGTAAAAGCAATATCTCCCTTTTTCTCTAGTCCAGTGTATCAGTAATTCTGAGCTTTGTTTTAATTCTTGGCTCTGCATGTATCCTGCATGCTCTTCTTTCTCTCTTTGCACAGCAGCTCCCTACAAATACACACACACCAAATTTTAGTTTCCAATTATCTAAACTAAAATCCTACTTATTCTTCAAAGCTCAGCTTACATGGTGCCTCCTCTACAAAATCCTTCTCCTTCTACCTGGTATCCAGATCACCTGGGAACATAAATCTCTTAGTTCTTGATTCTTCGAAGAATTGTGGGGTTAATTAATCCATTATTTCCCACAGAATGCCTATGGTTGGTAGAATATGAGATGGTATTTTTGGGACTATATGGAGGAGTTGTTCTTATTAGTAGTAGTTACATATTTATTTTAATCTGTTAGAAAAATACATATCTACAGCTCACACATCTATTATTCACCTGTGTTTTCTAGAAACTATTGCTTAGCAGATAAAGTTAAATTTCAAACCTGATTTCATTGAAAGTCAATCAAAAATAAAAGGTAATTAAGCACTTGAGTATGACAAAAATTTTGAAGGTGATACACCGATGACATGTTTTAATGGATAAAGAACAGGTGCCCAAAGGGGTTAAGTGATGCTGTCATCAAGCTTTCAGAATTTATTAGTGGTAAAGCCAGTTCTAGAATCTGAATCCAGGGATGTTTGTCTAATATTTATCTCTCCGTAGATCTCCATCCTGTTATATCTTTGAACTCCTCTGTCTTCATAAGACTCTGGTCCTTATAGGCAGATCCTTAACAATAAACTTTACACTCTAAGTAGTGCTCCTAAGTTCATTATTGGCCTTATAAAGATCTCATAGCAACTTCAATGAGCCCATGAAGTGAGCACAATAAGAGTGCTTATTCTACACTCCCAGTGCTCCAAGTCTACCTCCTAGATTAATAGCATCAGCATCACCTGCAAGTTAATGAGACATGCAGAACCTCTAGGCCCATGTTACCTCTATGGAGTTTGAAACTGTATTTTCCCAAGATCCCTGGGATGTGCATTTGTATCCTGAAGTTTAACAATCATGGACAGATGCTCTTTGCAGAAAATGAGGTTTAAAGAGTTAGATAGTATGAGGCATATTTTTTTCCCAGACTTACTGAGATATAACTGACAAACAAAACTGCATATATATAAGGCATACAAAATGGTGATTTCATATGAAATGATCATGAAAATAAAGCTAATCAACATATCTGTTGCCTTACATAGTTATGATTTTCTTTTCTTCTTTTCTTCTTTCTTTTAATGGGAACACTTAAGATCTACCTTATGTAAGAGGTTTCTGGATGCACTCCAAAGGATCTAGATGAGGATGTGACACAGAGCACAAGACAAATGTGGCAAATGAAATGAGGAATAAACTTAAAAATATATAATTAAAAATAAATTTAAAAATCAATATCTGAGATTGGATGATTAAGTCACTCATCCGTTCAATCCCATTTCCCAGAATACCTTTTATATGGGAAAAAAATAAGGAAAGGACGAAAGGTTTAGAGTCCTACTTCTGTTTCTGTCAAGCTCAGTGTAGATTCCACAGTGGACTGGGGCCATGATAATCAAACTCTGAGTCTGCAGGGCTCAATTCTGATTTGCCAGAACACTATTGTATCACATTGTAAACATGAGCTCTTCTGTGAGAGGTGTATTAATTGATTTATTTGAATAGCCTTGTGGGTTAGAGTAATTGAGTAATTAAGAATTTGATTGCTAATTACCTGCACTGGAGAATAGGTACAGGCAGAAGCCTGAGGTGAGAAAGTGAGAAATTTTGTTCTAGTCAACCAGGAGCTGCTCAAGAGAACTGGGTCTCCCTTGCTGTGAGACTGCTTAACTCCTGCCACAGAGGATGTATGAATAATTGTCCCTTTGGAAATCATTCTTTCTTTGGCACACTCCTGCTGCTATTGGTAATCTGAATTAATTACTCTTATTTTTTGGATTAAAAATGTGTTTCCTTATATTTATACATATGGAATTATCTATGAAAATTTGAAGTTAAGAAGTATTTAAATTGACTACAAATATTAACATTTGATAATAATAGCAAACACTGATCTTGCTTGTATGATGTACTAGGTGCTAAGTACTATACATGTGTCAGTAACTCATGCAATATTCTGAGATTGGATGATTAAGACAGATAATTTTAACAGATAATTTTAACAAGACTAGTAAAAGGGAAACATATCAAAATATGGGCTATCAAACAGTTTGTTCAAGGCTACACAGATATTAAGTGGCAGAGTAAATGCCAATCAGGTTGTATGATGCAACCCATACTGTCCAAATAGTAAAGCTTTTGCTCTACTTTTTTCTGCCTTCCACACTTTCTGATAAGAAATGAGTGGACACATAAATCATTGTTGCTCTGTATGCAATATATGTCTTTCCCCTGGCTACTTTCAGGATATTCTTTTTATCTTTGATTTTCATCAGATTAACCATGATGTGCCTAAATGTGGTTTTATTTGTATTAATCCATCCTTGTGTTTGCTGAGGTTCTTGAATTTATGAATTAATATCTCTCACCAAATTTGAGAAATATTTGATTTTTCTTTCTTTCGTTGTCTCTCTTCTTCTTCTGAGATTCCAATTACACACATATCCGACTTCTTGATACTGTCCTGAAGGTTTGCGAGACTCTTAATTTTCTTTTTCCCTTTTTCCCTCTCTCAATTATTTATATTGGATAATTTCTGTTGATCTATTCTAAAGTTTACTGGCTCTTTACTTTGTTGCCTCCTTTATGTGACGAATCCCAGACAGTGAAAATTTAAATTTCCACTGTCATATCTTAAATCTTAGAATTTTAATTTGTTTTATTTTTAAATAATTTCCTTGTATCTGCTGAGAGTTCCAATCTTTTCATTTATTTCACACATATTTTTCTTTATGTTTTCAGCCTAGTTATAAGAGCTATTTTTAAAATTTATTTATTTATTTTTTTAATAAGAGCTACTTAAAACACTTGTCTGCTAATTCCAATATCTGGGCCAACTCAGGATTGGTCTTTATTGATATTTTTCTCTTGAGAGTAAGTTATATTTCCCTGTATCTTGGAATAGTAAATAATTTCAATTATATCCTTGTATTGTGAATAATATGCTATAGAAATGTTAGATTCTGTTATGTTCCTCTGAAGAGTACTGATTTTTTTTTTAAAGCAGGTAGTTAATTTGGTTGAACTCAAATTACAAAATTCTGTCTCTTCTATGTTAGGTGAAATATTTCACTTCTGTCCTTCTAGACTTCAGCAGGCTTCTGGACTTTGCTACATGCATGAATGGTAATGGGGTCAGCTAGTGATTTGGGCAGAGTTGATAGAATTTGATGCTTCCTCTCTCGGCCTTTTTTTTTGGGGGGGGGGTATTTCCCCCATTTCACTTTTCCACAGCTATGATTACCTCAGACCCTATAATCTATTTTTGCCAGTGAAACTATGGGCTTTATATCATAGTTTGAATTGCCCTACATAGCATAGACTGAGCATGCCCTCAGACTAAGGCCATTTAAAAATGAGAAACTCACTCAATCCTACTTCTATCCCCCATGTGTGGACTTTCCTCTCTTTCCAGCCTGCTTTGTTTTAGTCTCCAGAATACTTATTTGGTTGCTTTTCTACTTGCCCAGAATGGATAGTTGTTGTCTGAGAAAGAGTTGTACTGGAAGGTGATTCTTGGGTATACTAGAAGGTCCTACAACCCACACACTTAATCACTGTTCCTCTATTATATGCAGTTGAGACCCATGAGGATTAACCCAAGTGTTAGTACTGAAATGATTTTTCTTAAAACACTGCAATTGGTGTTTCTATTATTTCTGATTAGAAGGTGGAATGGATTTATTTCATTAATTCTATAAACCTATCAATTTTTTTGCTTTCTTAGCTCCAAAACACATAGGGGATATAACAAAAAAAACTACATTTATATAAAATTTTATAATAATTCTAGATATTAATCTCATTTTATTTCTTAGCGCTCTATCAGGCTTTATGTTTATGCCCATTTTATACAAAAGTATCAAATGACCCAAGGTGGCTGAATCTCTGGCTTGTTCAAGACGTACAAAAGTCAAGCCTTTCAACAACTCTTACTGATAGATGCTAGGATGACCCAACAAAATCCTTTTTTCCTCAAATCCACATTTTAGGGTAATTTTACTTCTTGAATATAGATGAACCTAGTGACTTGCTTCTAACCAAGACATTATGGCAGAAGTCATGAACCATCATTTCTTTGATTGGATTGCATTATACACAGAAGAAATAAGATAGAATTCCCTTGATTAGAATATGTTATATAAGACTCCACTTTATCAGAATGGAGCAAAAGATGATCTTTGCTGGCTTGGTCAAGTGAGCAGTCAAATTGAGGAAGCCCACATGGCAAGAAATTTTGGTTAGACTCTTGGAACTACAAATCTAGAGGTTGTCTTGGGCTAACAGCCAGCAAAAAATAAAAATAATAAAAAATAATAAAATAAAAAACAGAGACATTTTTCCTACAGCCACAGGGCAATGAATTCTTCCAACAACCTGAAGAAGCTTGGAAGTGGGTCATTCTTTGGTCAAGATGCTGATAAGGCGACAGCCGTGGCTGAGACCTGAACCGTATAGTGCAGTGAGATCCTAGAGCAGAGGACTCAGGAAAACTGCACCTGAACTACTGTGGCACAGAAATTATGAGAGGATAAATGATTGCTATTTTAAGCCACTAATTTTGTGGTAATTTGTTACATAGTATAAAAAACTTATACAGCTATGAAGTCAATTTTCTTTCTATGACACCACAGTAGACTTATCAATAGAAGCATGTATAGCCTTGTTAAGGACTCAAGCCTCTCCATAGAAAACAAAGAAGGACCACCCCATCTTGTAGTATTGGCAAAAATGTCTACTGATTATGGATGTTCAGTGAAAGCAGAGACACACACAAGCTAGAGCACTATAATAAGATATGGAAAAAAAGTCATTTTATCCGGTACAACCTCATTAATCACAGCTGACTGTTTACAAATGATTGTAAAACACTTTGTATATATAAATAGTTTGGCTTTTCTTTGTTCATTGCCCCACTCAGGAAACAAATAAACAAAAAAAGCCCCAACTCAGTATGGATTCTCATTGCATTTGTAATACTCTGACTTAAATACAGGGTTGTGGCATTTCCAAATATATTTTGTGGCACATGGTGGTGGGAGGGCATGCCAAGGTTATAGCAGGCATCCTCCATAGCAAAACAAAGAGTGGTCCACTAAGACCTCAGTGTTCAAAGATATGTTTGCAAAACAGCTGCTTCGGCAGCATTTTGAAGCTTGTTAGAAATGCAAAATTGTGGGCTCCACTCATAATTGCTGAATCAGGTCCTGCATGTTAGCATGTTCTGTTGGTGATTTGTGTTCACACTAAATTCTGAGAAGCCCTGCTCTAACAGCCTATGCGATTCTCATCAGGGGAGATTTGCTGCATCTATTAAGAGACCTGAGTCCCTTAACAGAGGTTTGAAAAATCAGCCCCATGTTGGCTGTTGGGAGGGCAGGGACTCTGGTTAAAGTTGATCATTTCTGTTGAGCTACTTCTTCTCCGGGCATCTCTTCATAGCATAGTGTGTTCCAGGGGGAGAGACAGGACCAAAAATGAATGAGTATCCAGAGCAATCAAAACAAAGTCAATTTGTATAAAATAGAGCACCTCTGCATGGATAATGCTTTGGTGGGTCAATGAGTAAATATTTGAACCTCTTCTCTGACCCTGAGATAACAACCAGCATCTAGGTTCCCAGTCTTGAAAAGCCTGTGATAAACAGATGCTCAGGTCTCCCCTCAGACAACTTAAACCAGAATATCTAAGCATGGATCCTAGGTATGGGCATTTCCCAAAGCTCCTCATGCGGCTACCTAGGTTTGGGTACCATGATTGGGTATCAGGTACACAGATAAGAGTCTTTTACTCAAAGAGAGTGATGCACAACCACAGTCATCAGACTAAATCCAGCCTAATTCCTGTTTTTGTCAATAAAGTTTTATTGGAACACAGCAATGCTCATTAGTTCACATATTTCCTAAGTCTGCTTCTTTTTTGCTACAACAACATGGACTGCGGGTTTAAAATGTTTACTATCTGGCCCTCAAAGTAAAAAAAAAAAAAAGAAAAGAAAAAAAAATACAACTCTGAGACAAATTTATATAATGAGTTAAGAAAGATTATTTGAAAAACTTCCATCCAAGGGAAAACTGAATTTTCTTTTGCTTCCTTAGTCTTAACAGGTAGAGCACTGAGAATTTTAATGAGTTTTTGTGTGAGTTTACAAACTGTGATTGAGGTATGACTTTTTTTGACAGAAATTCTAGTGAATACACTCTTTCTTGTGAAGAAAAAAAAAAAGTGGTGTTTTATTCCACAACTAATCACAAGCCCTTACCTACTTGTTCCAGACAGAGCATTTCCTTCCAAAAATAAGAATAGTTGTTTTTTGTTTTTTTTTAAATAACATGTTTGGTTTCTCTGTGTGTGTGTGTGTGTGTGTGTTTTAAGGCAAGAAGAGAAAGAAGAAATGTATGAAATGGTACAGACACTATTCATCTCTTGAAACCACAGGACCTTAGGAAAACATAGGTAAAAGCATTATTTAGTAAGTGGTTTTGACTAAGTGATCCCCAGACCAGCATCCTAACATCACCTGAGATTTGCTGGAAATGCAAATTATCATGCATTGCCCCAGACCCAATGACCCAATGAGTCAGAAACTCTGGGAATGAGACCCAAAAATCTGTTTTAACCAGGTTAATCTAATGTGCATAAAGTTTGAGAACCGCTGGGCCTCCTGGGTGGCTCAGTTGGTTAAGTGACTGCCTCCAGCTCAGGTCATGATCCCAGAGTCCCGGTTTCAAGCCCGACATCGCTCTCCCTGCTCCGCGGGAAACCTGCTTCTCCCTCCCTCACTCCCCCTGCTTGTGTTCCCTCTCTGGCTGTGTTTCT
Source organism: Spilogale gracilis (assembly GCA_004023965.1). Lineage (NCBI taxonomy): Eukaryota > Metazoa > Chordata > Mammalia > Carnivora > Mephitidae > Spilogale > Spilogale gracilis. Next base: position 45,821 of record PITA01009203.1, on the reverse strand, counting down.
CTCTGTCAAATAAATAAATAAAATCTTAAAAAAAAAGTTTGAGAACCACTGATATAAAAATTAGCAGGTTCAATTTCCTAATAATTATTTATAACTACATGTTTTAAATGACTAATCAGTATGCTTCCATATGAATCAACAGTCTTGGTTCAGGGATGAATGAATTCCATACAAAGTAATAATAATGATAAAAATAATAAAAATCCTGCAAACTCTTCTGGAGTTAAGGTCTTTACTCTCACAGCCTATGTCAGCTTTGGACTGGTTGGGGAAAAAGAGGGGTTCAGCCACAGTCCCCTGGGGCAGCCACGCCTGTGTTATAGCTGGCTCTTGTCTGGAAGAAGCAGGAGAGGTCTCCCCTGAGGTCCCATTGAGGAGACCTAGTGTTGCCCTCTCCTCTCTGGGCTGTTCAGTGATGTGGGGGCTGCCTCTTCCTCTAATGGGGATATAGGCAGATCATACTTACACCACAGCCATCTCATGATGCATCCTTCAACCTCTGGGCATCCAAACTTTGTGCTGATGCCACCTCATCCATCCAGGTAACCCTTTTGGTTGGGATGGAAAACAACTCAAGGTCCTTCTCTTTCTCTAGGATGGAGCCCGTGTTGACCATAAAACATTCATGCATTTCCTGTTGCAATGACCTCAAGGATTGAAGGTCATCATCCTTGGCTTTCCCATTAGGCCAAATGACTAGTTGAGCACATATCAGCCTTTAGAGTTCTCAGATATAGTAATGAGATCTGTGTCCTTTGTAAACTTAAAAACAAACACACCTGAAATATCCCCCTGCCTCCAAATAAGACTGGAGCAAACAAAAGTATTTCCGTGCCTCCCCAGTTGGAGGGGAAGACTCACAGCACTCTTATGACTCTCTCCAAACTCAGTCTCCACTCCTCACTCATCTCTCTCAGCAACTCAACCTTCCCTTACAACTGGAGGGGGTGTCCAGTTGCAGGTCACAAAAGTGGTTCCTGTCTACTGCTCTTGGAGGTTTGGCTTAAGCATATCACATGGGAATATAAAAGTAGCTTCATGCTGTCTCATTGCTTCAGCCAAATGGGAGACAGGAAGAATCCCCATTTTACCATACTCTCAAAGAAAAAGTGGTACGTGTTTTCTTGTGTTGTATAGATCAAGTCCTTTTTTTTTTCTATTGACTCTCTTTTCCCTTAACTATCTCTGGAGTCTATCTGTTAATTTTCATGTTCTATCAAAGTGGTTTTCTTTGCAAAGAGAGTACCTTCCTTAAGAGAAATCTGGGGGCCAGCTGTATGAGTTCAATCAAGTTCAACTTCTGTCCCCCTTTCCCTCGAGAGTCAAGTAACTCTGGATAATTTACTACACTTCTCCAAGCTTCTCTTTCCCCAAAAGCAAATACTGATAATGACCTTTTGGGGATATTTTGAGAATTAATCATAAAGGTCATAAATAATTAGTTATAAGGCCTGGCATGACAGCTTTTGCTATTTTTAGGAAGGGAATTTTTTATTATTCCTCTACCTTGACAGTCTATCAACTTCTCCCCTATTGAGATTGCAGGCTGCGGGGCTGCCTGTTCACTGTAGGATGTTTAACAATATCTCTGTCTTCTACCCGCTAGAGGCCAATAACACCTCTCCTCACTCAGTTGTGACAATGAAGAGTGTCTTCAGACTGCTGAATGTCCCTGGTTGGTGGTGGGGTGGGGAGGGGATCATTTATAACTGAGAACCATTGCCTTAAGGAGAGAATCTAACAATTATTTATGGGTATGGGCATGTATGTGTGTGAGCGTGCAGCATGGTGTGTGTATATGTGTGTGTGGTTGTTTGTGTGGTATGTGTGTATGATTGTCCAGAAGGGCATGGTCTTAGCTGCAGTTTTAAGTTCCCTTCAATACATGTAATAGGATCTATGCCTTGCAGTCCTTTTATTCTACATTTTCTTTTATGAAAGGCTAGATGGCCTCACTTAGTTTCTTAACCTCAGACAGCGTGGACACTGATCATCTACCTACATTTCCTTCATGAAAAACATCAGATTGCAAGTCAGACTCTCTTCCCATTTCTGACCTGCACTCTTGGTTTTCAATAGTAGCAAGCAGCTGATTTGGTCAGAAAGTCTTCAGGATGATTTTAAATAAAACCTTATCAATTCAAGATTGCTTCCCACCCAGCCATACATCCATCTAAGAGTGTATCAACTGAGAAGAAAATTGGACAGACCTCAAATTCTACAGCCCAAAACATATGGTAGGGACTCAAAGTATTAGCCGGTTCTAGAACTCTAAGGTTTAATGATTCTGGTATCCATACCCCCAACGACAACCTCCCTACCCTTCCGTCTCTCTCCTCCTAGCTTCCTATATGCCATATCCTGCCCCCCAAGAAATTAAAAATATTCCAAAATAGTCTCTGGTTTGAAGTGGTAAAAAATTATCCAGAAGGCAGGAACTCTCTTCAATTGAGTGGCAGGGTTTTTTATCTTGACATCCTGCATATTTTAAATTTATAATTACTTCTCTTTATATGCATGACTACATTTTATATTTCCCTTGAGCTATTCTCTGGACAGGAAGATCCTCAACTGGAATTTTCCCTCTTGCCTCCCAGGGTTGGGACCCCTTGTCTTTCCTTCACTCTCCCTGCCCTTCTCCTCCTCTTCCCTTCTCCTGTCCCATCTCTCTCTGACCAAGTAGGACTTCATAGGATTTCTCCTGTCTTCTGCCCTTGTTCCCTATGGCAGGACCATGGCCACTGCTGCCACATTAAACACAGTGCTGCAGATGCTAGAGCTTATGAGGTTTAGGGCACCAATTTATCTTTCTCGCCCCCCCCCAGTGTTGTCACTACTGCTCTCCAATTCTTCACCCTTCACAATTAGGGATAGAGAGGATGAGCAGCTGCTTTTCCTGCTGCTCTGAATAATTCATGCCAGTTTAGCTTCAGCTTGGTAATATCATTGGCCTTGTTTAGTATCAAGGGGAAGGAAGGGCCTCTTGAGATTTTCCAAAGCACGGGTTTGAAAGAATTAATATTCATTTTTAAGTCTCCAGATTCTTCAGATTTTTTTTCCTCCAAAATAAATAAAATACAACACAAATTAAACTGACCATGGAACTGTAGTTCTTTTCAAAACTCTTCCTGAAGATGAAATTAATTGGGCACATGACTTACATGTAGTTTGGGAACTACGTCATCCCATCAATACGCTACAGGTTGCACCTGCTATGGTAGAGGCACCCCCACTAGGCACTGGAGGGGTGGGGGAGGTCACACACAGTCCATCCTCAGGGAGCTTACATGCCAGAGGAGGGAACCAACATAGACAAAAGAACAACTGAATCACCATTTACAAGACTCTATATATGTCTTCTGCTAGAACAGTGGGGCTCATGACATTAATTTATTCTGCAATTGTTATGTTAAAGTACTGTACACCAGTGACTGCTAGATGGTGAGAAGTGAACAAGGAGTGAGTGGGCACAAAGACAGCCTTTATGGAGATCCAGTCAAGTGCAGAAGTCAGACATGAACCAAATATCCACATGCACATAAAACTACCACCTGAGAAGCAGTGAGCTGCCCAGCACAAGGAGTTTCTAGGGCTTCACAGATAGCCATTTATCTATCCACCCATTCGTGTAGGTGCAATTTACTCATTTCTTACTCTGAGCTAGGCACTTAGATTTCAGTGGCTTTTGAGTCAGACATGTTCTTTGTTCTCATGGAACTGCAATCTTGTGAAGGAAGGGATCATGGAAGAAGCAAAGACATAAATGCTTCCATATTTAAAATTGTGATAATTCTGGGTCAAGTTTCCAGATAAAAAAATATAGTAGGCTGGGGCGCCTGGGTGGCTCAGTTGGTTGAGTGACTGCCTTTGGCTCAGGTCATGATCCCAGAGGCCCGGGATCGAGCCCCACATCGGGCTCCCTGCTCAGCAGAAAGCCTGCTTCTCCCTCTCTCAGTCCCTCTGCTTGTGTTCCCTCTCCGGCTGTGTTTCTCTCTGTCAAATAAATAAATAAAATCTTAAAAAAAAAATAGTAGGTCTTTTCATGAATTATCTTACTTAGTGCTTGTAACGGCCCTTTCTATAAGATTAATCTCTTTACGTATACAGTTAGAGAGATGTCTTCAAGACACCAGACTGGTCCAGTCACATTCAGGCACCAACCCCCATGGTTTCCTATTGCTTTAGACTAAAATGCAATCTTTAACCACTTAGGAGGCCCAGAATGAGTTGCTCTTGTATTGAAGATAGAATGGCAGGATGAGGATGAGGCTGTTGGCCAATACACATAAGGCCAACACTGAACTGAGAGACCTCTTTTTTTATGCTCGATTAACTCCTTGATCTATATAATTCCGTGCCTGTGAAAAGAATCTGCTCAACCCCAAAAAGCCCGCAAAGCCTAATTCTAGTTTACTATGACTTAATGTATTTTTTTCATGTTTGCGTCCTTTGCTCAGATTTTCTCATTTTTATCTCTGGTTTAACAACATGACTCTTGAACAGCTGCCAGATGTTACACTGCAGCTTTGGCCAGATTTCACGCTCCGTAGCATCAGCTCTGCATATAAAGGAGCCCAGAAACTGGGATTTCTTTTCCTGCCAAGGATCCCTACAAATATTGATCCCAAAATATTATAGAAACGTTTTCTCTTAGCTCTACTAAGTTTGGCTTTCTAAGGCATTTGCTTGTTAATAAGTGGTGCAGTTTCATGCTGAAAAAATCCAAACAGAACAGCATGCTTTCAGAATGAAAACTTCACACTTTATCTAGATGAGAAAAGAAAATAACGTTGGGTCTGTTTGGGCCACTTACCAATCCTGAGCATGATTTCTGGGGCTCAGCTCTGGGAGGGATGTGTCTGGAGCTAGGTGGGAAATTTCTCCAACAGTATATATCTCTATTCCATGTTCTTCTCCTAATATCCAGTTACAGTGTTTCACATGTCTGTTTTCATGTCATTAGGCTTAAAGTGGTTGATATGAAACATGGCAGTTAAGTTTGGGACCTATGACCTCAAGTGAAGCCCGATTGAGTTATTTATGCCATTGCTGTTGCCAAAATGATTCTGGTTTTTACAGTGCTTTCAGTGTCCCTTAAATTAAGCTTTTGAATCTATGATTGCTTAAATACATATTAGCTAGAAATAGGTTTTTAAAAGACGTACTTTTATATTTTAAAAAAAGGTTTTTTTAGAGAGAGAGTGTGTGTGTCTGCGTACACCTGGTGTGGAGGGAGAGAGGGAGGGATAATCTTAAACAGGCTCCACATCCAGCACAGAGCCCTACATGGAGCTCCATCTCACAATCCTGAGATCATGACCTGAGCTTAAATCAAGAGGTGGATATTTAACTGACTGAATCACCCAGACACCCCTAAACACATAAGCTTTAGTTCTTTAGTTGTAATTTCATTTAAATAGTAAAGGCTGAAGAAAACCTTCAGGTAATATTTGGATGTTAAATATAATTTTATATCTGTCTTCAGTGGAAATATCATATTAAATATTTATTTCTAATGAAACCAACTTAAAAACATATTTTTTAAATCTAGTCATCAAGTACCTGCTGAGGAGCTATTATTTGTTATGCTTTTGCTCATTCTTTTGGTTTTCGAGTAGAGAAGAAAAACCCCCACATTTTTGTTCTAAATGTGGTCATGGTATATTGGGAGAAAAATCTAAGAAGAGAATTGAAATCTGATGTAACTTTTGTTCTGTACATTTTTTTCTAAAAAGAAAACCTCTTTACTATTAAAATCTCTATGTGGAAAAAAAAAACCCCCACAAAACTTTGGTAAAATGGCATTCCAAAGCTTTTAACTCCTAACTTGATTTTTTTCTCCACTATACCAGTTCTTTTCTAATATTCATTTTGGATGATACAGTTCTCATATTGAGGGGAGCAGAGTGTGGGAATTAGGAACATAGACACAGGGACTCCTGCCAGGCCACAACTCCATTTCTGCCTCCCTCCAGCTGTGACTTTGGACAAGTTACTTGGACACTTCATGTCTAGTTTTTCCACCTGTAAAGTGAGACATTCATAATAGCTGGTATCATACAGTGACTGTGAGAGCTCAATGAACTACTAATTGGAAAATGCTTAGTATAATGCTTTTCCTACCAGAAACACTCACTAAGACTTATCTATCCTTGTTATGGATAATACCACATCATCGTATGGTACACTGTTGCCTACATTTGATATTGTTTCAAATTTTAGATAGTACTTTGCATTCCTTACCTACTTTGACCCTAAAACTAGGGTGGGGTAGAGAATATTGGCTATGATAGACAAGGAAGGAGCCCACAGCTGGGAAGTTGAGGACATCTCAGCTTTGTTTCATGGAACATGAATCCTTGTTCTTCCTCCTGGGGTAGGCAGGCTGTCAGTCCAGGTGTGCTCGATCTTTGTGGGTCACCTGGCCTCTCTTCAGTCCTCACACAGCAACTAGTCTGAACAATGAGTCTGGGGGATGTTACAACCCCACCTCACAGGAAGTAAGTCAGAGAAGGCAGTTCTATCTACATATCCAGCAAGTGGATAATATTTGAAACTCTACCAAGTTCAAATGAAGTGTGATATGCTTTACCTGGGTCATCCTCAGGTAATTCTCATCGATAAGAGTAATTATATTTTTTTGTAAATTAGCCAGCCCCCAAACCTGGAGGAATAGAGCCTGCAAGAAGGCTGGCCAGCAGGCTGCACTCTGAGATACGAGTGGTATTTGAACACCTGCCTCAGTCTGAATTGTCAGTTCCTCATCTGCACTGGTGCTAATAAATATGGATTTGAATGAATTAATCATAGCATTGCTTTAGGACTTGAATTCATCAATTCAACTGAATGTTATATGTTAAAATGTCTGGGAGAGAGGCACTAAAATTGTCCATTTCTCCCTTCTTTGCAAATAAAAATAATAGTACTGTACCATTTCAATCAGAGGTGTATTCTCTATATTTAACAGGAAGGGATGACTATTCGTTGAGTGACAAGAGCTCTTTGCCCATCCAGTTTATGATCTAGAGAAATAGTTATATTGGGGTATCTGTGAAAGGTCAGTAACTTCACCGCCATTAACATCATTTGAATTGGATAAGCAGTTAGATATACAAACTGAAGTCCATAGGTCTCCCATCTGTTGTTTTTTGAAAGAATGTAACCACAATGTGGCCAGATGATTTTAAAGGGAACCCAAATATGTAGATGATTACTTGAAGTCTCCAAATTGTTATATATTGGCCATAAAGTACATTTAAGCTAACACACCAGGCTTCTGGTTCTGGCCAAAATGGGATAATAGGGATTGGATTTACTATCCCTCTTGAAAAAGTCCCCCAGACATCATACTTACAACCATATTTTTCAAAGCACTGAATCCAAGTCATGATGGACCATATCATTTTTGAAAAATGAGAAGTATAGAAGAAAACCCATAAAAAAAAAAACCCGGTAACTTTGACTTCATCAAAATTAAAAATTTCTGCTCATCAAAAGATAATGTTAAAAGAATAAAAATACTGGAAGAAAACATTTGTAAAGCACCTATCTGGTAAAACACTCATGTCCAGAATATGTAAAGAACTCAGTAGTAAGAAAATAGTAAGAAAACAAATAACCTAAGGGAAAATAGACATTCATTCCATTTGGATGGAAGATATACAGATGGCGAATTAGCACATCAAAAGAAGCTTCACGTGATTAATCATTAGGGAAATGCAAACTGACACTCCAGTGTGATACCAGTACAATCCATTAAAATTTCAGCCTAAAATTTTAAGACTGGGAATACCAAGTGATGGTAAATTTGCAAAAGAGTTAGAATGTTAATAAACCAATGATGGTTGGGAATTAAAGGATCACAACTACTTCATAAACAGAATTTGGTAATTTCTTGAAAACCTATATATGCAACTACCAAAAGAATATATTCCATATGAATTTTTGTAAGTATCTAAAAAAGAAGCAAACAAATCTGTTTTTGTCCATCTGGGCTGTTATATCAGAAATACCACACACTGGGGAGCTTACAAAAAACAGAAATTTATTTCTCACAGTTCTGGAGGCTGGAAAGGTCAAGATCAAGATCTGGTGTCTGGTGAGGAGTCTGCTTTTTAGTTTATAGACAATCCCCACCCCCACCCCCAACCCCGGCTATGTTCTCGCACAAAGGAAGGGATAAGGGGTCTCTCTGGGAACTCTTTTATAAGGGCATAAACTAATTCCATTCACGTGGGCTTCACCCTCATGACCCAATCACCTCCCAAAGTCCCCACGTCCTAATAGCATTCATTACACTGGGGGTTAGGTTTGGATATATGCATTTTGTGGGGAGTGTAAACATTCAATTTATAGTGTAACAGAAGGCAGACTGGGGTTGTATCAGGATGGCAGTAGGGCAGAGAGAAGCGGGAGGGAGTGAACATAGAGGGACACAATGAAACCTTCAGGGGTGATGGATAGGTTCACTATCTTGACTGTGATGATGTTTTTACTGGTATAAATGTACACAAAATTCTATAAAATTACACCTTTTAAATATCAATTATTTCTCCATAAAGCTCTTAGTAGACAACACAAGAACAATATAGATTTAGGAAAATAACCACCAGCCTGGCAATTCACAGGGGCCCCTGGGCTAGGAGTGTGCAATGTCTGGCATATGCATATGTATGACTTAGCTTCAGGGAAATGTGCATAGCCAGAAATACCTCCACTAGCATGCAAGATGAAACGTCTACTAATTGTGCGGCTCCTTTTTGGCTCCTTTCAAACAAAGCAAGTCCCATTTCCAACTCTTTTTTGAATGGCCCCAACCAAGACTCCTCTTTCTGAATAGTCACAGTTCTGATTAAAGTCCAGAATCTCTTAATAGCAAACGATGGCATGCGAGGCAGAGCTCATTTTCCTTTTGATGTTCACACATAATTTCTCTTCACAGTGGCAGGAATTATGGATTTAATAGTGCTTTGAATCTCTGCTGATGAAGCCCCTTCCCTAACACGACTTTCCCTTGTAGAAGAGGCTCTCTCAGTGACACAGTGCTATTGTTCCCCAAAGGACTGTGGAAGACATCTTTCTGAAAGATTCCACAATACTTGAAAGAACTGGAGATTTTCCTCAGAGTGGGTTTTATAAATGTATGAAGTAGAATAAAGAATTTTAAATCAGCACTCAGGAACTTATTTAAAGCAGTAATATATAACCTATGGATCGAACAAGTTGGACTTGGCAGAATGTGAACAGAAAATAACTTTATTCTTTCTTCCTCTGCTCTTTCAAACTACTTATCTGCACAGCTCCTTTTTCTACCTGGGGTGAGGTCTTTAGCAAGGGACGTGGCTTTTTCATGGTCTTTCATTTAGAAGAACAGCCATTTTGGTAATTAAAAAGATGCATTCGGATGACAGAAAACCTGTCAGGGACATTGCAACCTCCTGTTTGTGTGACCACTCATTCACCTCCCTATGCTAGGGAGAAGTAAAACATTCTAATGAGATAAGGATTTGCAGGAACCATCTGTTGCTCAGGACATACCTGTCTATGATCGATCATTCTATAGATTAGGATATAACAGGCACATCCTGTTTTATTGTATGCACCCTTCAAGGAAATAGGCACATCCCGTTTTGTTGTGTGAGACCCTCAAGGGCACAAGGCACGTCCTGTTTTTGCATGGACCCTCAAAAACACTATTGTCACTATTGTCACTCAAGATTGATGATCCATCACTTAAAGAAACTCTTTGATCATATGGTTTCCATCTGAAAAAATATGTAACTCTCTGCTATAAATAAAGAGCCCTGAGAACAGTGTTTTTAGGAGATCCCTACACCACCTTTGAGTTTGATCTCCTCACGTGGAAAGCGCCGACGCCTTCTCTCACCCTCAGACCCTAACTATTGCTGGGGCTGGCTCCCGACAAAAACCACCAGTCTTTCAGCTCTCGTAATGCTCGTCTCTCTCTCCGCTGACCTACAGATTGGCTTCTTCTGTCTTCCTTTCTGCCATCCCTTCTTCCTCACCAGGTACTACATATGATGGCTGCAGAGTTCAGCACATGGGGAAAGAAAGAAGCTGAAAGGAACAGAAAGTTTTTACCCAAGTGGAACAGTTTTTATCTGACTTTGGACCTCCTAAGCAGAATGGAGGACCGATTTTTGGTTCCTTCACTCATGGCAGAACATTCTTGGGTTCCTAAGAAGGGTCTTGCTGGGAGTCTCCAACCATGTTCCCTTGAAAAGAACAATAAGTGCCTTCTATCTCAGTTACCAGACCTCCAGGTGTCCAACTCTCAGTGGGTATCACAAGATCTATGTGTCCTCTTGGGTGGTTCTCTTTTGAGACAACCTTCAGACAGCTCCCATCAGCCACAGCAGCATCTGGCCCATGAGCAGCACACATCCTTGTTTTAGGCATAACTAAGCTACAGTCAATTTGCAGGGTTTCCCTCCTCGCTTTCATCCATTAAGCATTGGGTGCTGACTCCTATTTTCCTCAAACTCAAGGAGGACACACAGTCTATCTCTCAAAATGTTGTTCAATGTCTCAAAATTTATTCTTTTAAACAAAATGTCTCAAAAGTTACTCTTTTAAACAACTCCTATTTCGCTTGGCTTAAATTAAGAAACAGCTATGTATTTCCCCATTGTGAGATGCGATTATGACATACCCAGCATAACTACTACTTGCCTATAGATAACCCCCAAACTGGCCCATCAGTCTATTTTATGTAGTTACTGGGTGGGCAATACCCAATGCTGGCATGAACCCCAGGGTCACAACCTTGGGCAAACCCTGTGAAGCTGGGGAGCCCTTACTTAAGGAGGCAGAGAATTTAACTCCTGTTCTAAACTTTGTAAAACAACAGGAGGGCAACAGAAGGTAACAGAAGAAGTCATTTTAACTTTGCAGATTTACACTGAAAAAAGGCAAAATAAATGAACGTTATGGTTATAAGCAGTCGATGTCTTTCTATCTCTTTTCTCTATCCTCCAACCACCTAACAATGAGAGCATTCTCCAGCTTTCAACCTAATATTAGTTCCAGGAAAACCTACATTGTGAGAAATTTGGAACATTTTTCTTGAATTATCATCCATAAATGAAAACTGATGGAGACGCGGCTCGAAATAACTGAAAAGTACTACCACAATGATTATAACATGTTTTAAATTGTCTACAACAAGAAAGTTAACCACTTAAATCATCCAAGATTCTCTGTGTTGAAACATCCAAATGCTTGAAAGGAAACTAAGGAGTATTGTTTGATTTTATTTAAGTTAAATAGTTGCCTAACTGACCTTTAAGATTTAGGGAACTTGGGCTACATTCAATTTTCACTGCCTGTTTAATATGGGATACATTCAAAGAAAATGGGGCTCCACTGGATATTTGCTAAACTGACACTTACCTCTACTACTTTATGGTTAAGTCCTTGTTGTTGTTATTATTATTTATTAATTTTTATTTTTTCCATAACCCAGCCACCCTATCCCTGTCCCTCACCCCTCAGCAACCCTCAGTTTGTTTCCAGAGATTAAGAGTCTCTCATGGTTTTTCTCCCTTCCTGGTCCCATCTTGATTCATTTTTTTCCCTTCCAACCCTTCATGACCTGCCTTTCAAATTCCTCATATCAGAGAGATCATATGGTAATTGTCGTTCTCTGATTGACTTATTTCGCTCAGCATAATACCCTTTTCTAGTGACAATAATACAGGCTCCACTTATACAAAAATACAACTGGTATAAATGTAAACAGACACCCATCACATACACAGGTACACACATGTACAGACATGGACACACACATGCACACAGACACACACACAAACATCCGAGTGCCAGAGGCACACATGCATTCACATTGCTTGCTTGTTTTGTAAAAAAGGGGGCTACCCTTCAGTATAATTCTACAATCAGCTTTCCCAGTGTTCTTTTGTTTTGTCATGTTCTTCCCTCTTCTGTAAATCATGGCTCTGTTTTAGTGTGGGATCTATGGTCTACAGTCCTTTTTAATATGGCTGATATAGTTAATATTTATTAGATAATTTGTTTACTCATTCAATTCTTGCTGGTCTTTCAGTCTATGCTTAGGTTTTTTTTTTTTTTTTTTAAGATTTATTTATTTATTTGACAGAGAGAAACACAGCCAGAGAGGGAACACAAGCAAGGGGAGTGAGAGAGGGAGAAGCAGGCTTCCTGCTGAGCAGGGAGCCCAATGTGGGACTTGACCCTGGGTCTCCGGCATCATGACCGGAGCCGAAGGCAGTCGCTTAACCAACTGAGCCACCCAGGCACCCTATGCTTAGGTTTTTACATTGCCACAATAAATGTCTAGAATAGGACTTAGAAATGTGTGTATGATATTTTCTTGTTTGGGGCTCCCATCCCTCTTGCTTATGTTTGGGTACTTTTAAAAAATTCTAGACATTAGGACTAGCAATTAATCTGACAGTGAAGCAAGGGGACTGTATAGAAGGCGGAGGTTTTTATGATGTCTGTGGCAGTGATCAGACAAGTAAAGAGATGAAATTTCACCGAAACTCTCTCCCACTGCGGGTAATACGTCTGCCCTTTGCTCAGACTTATCTGTAGATACTGCGTTGTAAGTACCAGATGGTCTATGATGCTTTGGATTTATTTTATGATTTTCAAAGGTTAGAAGGGAGCAGACACTCCTGGCTGCTCCCCTGCTGGATATGAAAGATGTTACAAACTTTCCATGGTCCCACTGAGGGCCAACTGACCTTCGGTCCCTCAGAAAGTCCTAAAGGGATATCTCTGTCCTTGGGAGAGGGCCAGTTTGCCTTTCTGTATGTTCATTTGGGGAAATAGACTCCTTTTATTAATCCAGGCACAGTACTCAGGCAAATGAAATGAGCAAAAAGGGACCACCAGATCCGTTATAATTGGAATCTTCTGTATATGTAGATAAGATAAAATGGATTACATTATCTACATGTATACATTAAATACTCATTTTTCATACAAATGATTCTATTTAGTAAGTAATGGCACCTTAGTCCATTAAGTTTCTTGTCTAATACATCCCTCCTCCCTCTGAATCTTGTTTAAAGAAAAACATTTGGTTGGATAATGTGCAAGATGTACCTTGGGGTAGCAATTTATAGTACTCTCTTATCAGAAATTGCTTCCAAATGCCTCATATCCATATTTGAAATTCTGCAGGCAACGATTTCCCTAAATCTCACTCATGGAGCTACATGGCAGATTACTTCAATTGACTATATCAAGGATCAGGTGAAGAGTACATGGAGAAAATAGAGGAAACCAAATAGAAACAATATGACTATCCATTTTGCAAAGATGGCTTACTACATAGACTTTTACATAAAATGGAAACATTCAATTAGCATATTTAAAACCAGATTTTATTTATTAAGATTATAAACCCTAGAGTATTGGCTAGAAATGTCATTTTCTTTTGTTTTTTAAGATTTTATTTATTTATTTGACAGAGAGAAATCACAAATAGGCAGAGAGGCAGGCAGAGAAAGAGGGGGAAGCAGGCTCCCAGGTGAGCAGAGAGTCCCATGTGGGACTCAATCCCAGGACCCTGAGATCATGACCTGAGCCGAAGGCAGAGGCTTAACCCTCTGAGCCACCCAGGCATCCCTAGAAATGTCATTTTCTAAAATGATTTTTAATACACAAATAATTATATAAAGCTCTTTGGATTTTCTGTTCCTTATGTCTTTATTCCTGGAAACCCCTTTTATGTGGCTGTATCTGGCTCATCATTTAGCTTTCAAAGTCACTTCCTCATGTTAGAAAAGATTGCTTGGGGCCAAATGGAAAATTTTAAATGTTACCCCTCCATCAGAAAGGATGAATACCGAACTTTTGTAGCAACATGGATGGGATCGGAAGAGATTATGCTGAGTGAAATAAGCCACGCAGAGAAAGCAAAACATCATATGGTTTCACTTACTTGTGCAGTATAAGGAGTAACATGGAGGACAGTGGGAGAAGAAAAGGAAATGGGAATTGGGGTAAATCATGGAGAGAGATGAAACATGAGAGACTTTGGACTCAGAAACAAACTGAGTTTTGTAAGGGAGAAGGTGGGGGGATGGGTGAGCTTGGTGGTGGGTACTGAGGGCACGTATTGCATGGAGCACTGGGTGTGGGGCATAAACAATGAATCTTGGAACAGTGAAAAAATAAAATAAAGTATAAAAAAAAGAAAATTTAAAATATGGGCTGTATTTTAGATTCTAGTTTTTTGTGTGAAATGCCCTTAAAGGATATTGTTATGGTGGTTTCTATAATGACATTTTTCTTAGGGGAGACACGCTGAAGTGTTTAGAAGTGGGAGGCCAAGCTGCCTGCAAATTTTAATTGGGCCAGAGAGATATATGGCAAATATGGCATATCCGGAGAGATATATGGCAAATACGGCAAAGTGTTAGCAAATGGTTAAGGACGCTGAAGGGAATGCAGAGTTAATTATACCATTTTTGCAACATTTCTGTAGATTTGATGTATTTTCCAAATAAACAGTTAAAGGAAAACAAAATGACTCCCTTAGAGGGGCTATCCCACTGTAGTAAAGTTGTCCCTGCCTCACACATGTACTTCACAGAACCTTAAGAGAACATCATCACTATGTTTACTTATAACTGTATCTGCTGTACCTTCTGAATGGGATACATGCAGGATCTTTATTTTAATCACTCCTGTATCCTGAATGTCTAGAACGGTAAAAGAGGCTCACAGGATATTTTTTGAAAATCGTAATCCATGGAAAATTCATATCAATCACCCAACACTTTTTTGAGGATTCTGTCCTTAGGATAGTTGCCATATTCTCAGGAAATGCAAGCCTTTGATGTGAACATACAAAAAGTCGAATGACTATACGTGTACGCATAAAATATGGTGCCTTTTAGCTGCATCCACTGTTTTAGACTGTCTACAAAACTGATACCTTTCATTGGCATCCACTGGCAAAAAATAAGTCATAATTGACTAAATTTCCTTTAATGTGGGCTTATTAGAAGCCATCATTTAACACTGTTGGCAGAACCATTAGAATACTAAGGCAGTGTTATAAATATTTGCATACTTTATTAAAAGTTTCAGAAAAATGACATGTATTCACAAACAGCTGTGCTCTAAACAAGCATTTGTACAAGACCCATCTCTCTTTGTCTCATCCATATTGAGAAAAGTCAACCAGTGTTCAGTTTGTCGGTGACTTTTAATGGGAATTTGTGGCCAATGTTCAATTTCTGTCTTCCTAATTTTAGCTGATTTTCCAGCATGGATTATACAATTGAATTCAATTTATGTTTATTTTATTATTTAGGATGTTTCTAGAGCTCTAACTTGCATGTTTCCTATAGATAAGGAATGTTTATTTTTCATCAAAATAGATGCAAATGACATGGCTAATGTTAGCTATCAAGTCAAGTTGATATAACACATGGGGTGCACACTTACATGCTTTGAAGTGTTTTGATTTTTGTCAAGCAAAACAGGCATCTGGCACATCAAAGAAACAATTCTAGTAAACTAAAAGGATCCCTCAACCTAAAAATAATGAGGTTCATGTGTGTAGCTCATTTTTTAGTTAATTGCCCTTAATTTATTCAGCTGAAATACCTACAGTTTCCCATGATTAAAGGGCACCATGTTTGACTTCTCATTGAATTAGTTTGATATTGATATAAATGAGCGATAAAGTATCTCCATGATTACTTCCTGAATAATAGGAATGTATTTTCTTTTGTTACTTGCTAAATAAAGAATGAAATATACCTGATCTTTGGGTTTTGAAGCAAATCTTTTACAATTTAAAAATGAAGAAAAGATGGGATTAACCAACAAGGAATGTATTTTTCACAAAGACATTAAAGCTTCTGTTGGTAATGAAGCTTATTTACTGTGATACAAAATTAATAACGGTACAAGTTTCTATTTCCATCTTAACCTGACAGAAATAAATATCATCAAAAGAAAAAGAAAAGAAAAAGAGAGACAGAGACAAAGAAATAAAGGAAAAGTAAAAGAAAACCAGCTAGGCAGAAAGCCAGTTCTAACCCTTCAGTTGAACAATGGTCTATAGTAGGGTATTTACTAAATGTACTACTGTTTGCTACTAAAGTGTGTATGATAAACATAGAAGTCAATTTATTATGTAACAATTTAAGAAAATAAATTGAAAAGAGGAAATATATTTGTTAGACATTTTTTTCAGGTAAAAGTAATTTATTTATATTAAATGTTCTCCATGAGGCATCTCTGAATCTGTCAAGGATCTCAAGAAGCATGCAGCTCAAGGGTTATACTCTATATGCAATTTCTCCCCTACTGAACAGGAAAGACGCATCAAAGGAAGAGAACTGGTAGCATGTAAATGTTGATAAGTTTGCCTCTGAAAATGCTGAATGAGACACTCCCAATGTTCTTTCATTGAATGACGTTTCCACATTTCTAGATGAGTCCTTTGAAACACATTTAGAATTTCATGCCTGACTACACAGATCTGAATCTCCTTTATTCCATGAAGCTTTTCTTCCTTTATTTCTGACCGCATCCTTGAACTTTTAAAGGACTACCAGTCTTTTTAATTGTGTCTCCTGGTTCCTCTAACTTACCCTGGTGTAGGGAATCTAAGACAGAGATATCCAACAGAAATGGAATGTGAGCCACATAAGTAACTTTATTGCATCTATCTATCTATCTATCTATCTATCTATCTATCTATCTATCTACCTACCTACCTATCTATTGTGGGCTCCACACCTGACACGGGGCTTGAACTCACAACCCTAAGATCAAGAGTTGCATACTCCACTGACTGAACCAGTCAGGTGCCCCCACATACATCATTTTAAACTTTTTAGGAGCCACAATTAAATAATGAAAAAGAAGAAATTAACCTAATAATCTGTTTAATGTAAAAACCCTCAATATTATCATGTTAACCCTGTAGCTGGCATAATGATTAATAACACTGTGCTCCATTTTTTCCATACTAAGTCTTTAAAATCCAGTGTATCTGTTACACTCAGAACATATATAATGGACTGAATGTTTCCACTCCCCCCAAGGTTCACATGTTGAAATCCTAACCCCCCCTTGTGATGGTAGGAAGAGACAGGGCCTTTGCAAGGTGATTAGACCCCAAGGGTGTAGCACTCCTGAATGGGATTAGAGACCTCCCCACACCTGGCCCCCCCAACTCAGGGTCCCCTCACTCTCTCTTTGCCACAATGAGCAATCAGCAGTCTGAAACGCAGAAAAGGGTTTTCATCAGAATGTGACATACTAGCACCTTGACCTTGGACTTCCCAGCTACCAGAACTGAGAGAAATAAATTTGTTATTTATAAGCCACCTGGTCTTGTAGTACTTTGTGGAAGCAGCCCAAAGGGACTGAGGCAGCACATCTCAACTCAAAGTAGCCACTTTGCAAGTCCTCAAAAGCCACATGTGGGTGGGACTTCTGGGCTGGAAAGCACACTTCTAGAGAAATATAAAGGGCACTAGAATTGACCTCAGGAGCCTCCCGGCTTGCGATGGCCAGTCATCAACTATTTAGAATGAGTTAACCAAGGCACCTAACCTATGGGCTGTGGATTTTAAATCTTTGAAATAAACAGGTCAGGTTAAGATAGGCTTAAGTGTTTATTTTAACTCTAAGACTAGAATACTATTATCATAATAAAGAAACTTCTGCTTTCTGGCTTCCCTGGGGCTGCTCTGAAAAACCATTACCCATGGTTAAGTCAATAACATTCCCGCTGTGACTCCTGCCCT